>CAJUYH010000150.1:162860-199005 GCA_910591685.1 Galerucella tenella | reverse complement strand
AAAAAAAAACGTAGCAGTTGCTACTATTCCGGCCTCTATATTATGTGATCATTCTAAATAGTTCACTTCCACACGTTAATTGCAAATAAAGACAAAATAATAATCAGTCTTCGATGATTTAACATAAAGCAGAATAAAAAATAATAATTCATCTCAGCTAAAATGATTCAATTGAACGGCACAAAATATAAACATAATAAAACATAATAAAATATCATATAAATAATGTTGTTGCTGGTTTTTGGCATTTTCTTACCTCATCGTCGTCACTTGGTGGCTCCTCATAATCCGACTCCGTATCTTTAAACACAAATAAACAATCAGACGGCTCGAAAACCCTCGAATTGCCAAATTGCGTTTGTGAATCAACTGACTGGCTGGTAATTGGTGGCATTGTCGTCTCCACCATACTGCTGGCGAATTTATTTGACAGCAAACACTGCTGATGTTGCACCAACACTTTATCAATGCTATTTAATAATTTGTCAGCTACCAACCGTTGATGTTGAAGTGATGTAAGTACTTTTTTACCGTTTTTATCCCTTTTTTCCACTAACACTGCTGCTACTGCTGCTACAGTCGCTATACGACCTTTTTCACTATTACAACGTATCTGTGCAGGTCCACTTCGCGCCAATACAACGTATCCACGTTCTTCAACAGCCTCCCTCGTGATCTGAAACGATACGACGGTGAGACAACAATTTTATGGTCGTTCGAGATGGCACAGTCGTGCGACGACAAACATTATAATAAAACCAACAACGTGTATTTGTAATAAACATATATATATATATATATATTTACAATGGTATTGTATACGTGTCTGTTGAGAAAAACCATTTGAGAGAGGATCAGAGAAAAAGAGAAAATAAATGTTCAACGTTATATTGAGCACTAAACTAAAAAAACATCTTGACGGAGTTTATGCCATTAAATTCATAGATAATATATGAGGATACTCCTTCCCCATATTGAATTAAATTTTAAAAAATAACACAATAACAAAGTGGAATTATATTGCCATTTTAAATATTCCAGAACAAAATGCACATTAAATATGGTGGTTTAATGGAATAAAAATGCAGTTATATATTTTTACAGACATATTAATTGTATTATAAAATAAAATTACTCTGTCACTGTGTTTGTCACGTTCCTACAGCATAAATAACTCGAAAATTGAAAGAGCTGAACGGACACTACATGTGCGTTCTTCAAAATATATTATTTAATTGCATAATTGAAAAAAAAAATATAAGTGTGAGTTAATCAATTTATTTAGCTCACAGCCAAGTGACTTTCCCACTCCAATTCAAATGACTATTATTGTATTATCATTTTAGAATTGGTAATTACAATCAACAAATATTTTGTGACTGATAGTGATTATTGAAGCGATATCCTTCTAAATAATATAATATTTACAAGAAATATAATATCACAATAATTATAGAAATAAAAAACTGTTAGATTTTTCTTTAACAATTGAATTAAAAACTTAATTTTTCGATTTCATTCGAAGGCCCATTTTAAACAACACAAATGTTTATTCATATTACTGGCACATCACAGCATAATTTACCAGTTGATGTTACCAGTTAAACACATGAACTATCATATACAAATTTCTCTGTGTAAAAAAAAAATTCTATCAGTATTCTTCGTGCTTAATATAACGATTGTTAAATGAGTAAAATTATTCACTATAAATTGAATGTCTACAATTATTTGAATAACTATAATTTATAATGGTACACATTCAATTGATAGGAAAACAACGTTGAAAAACGAATTATATTTAGAAAAATATTTACAAAAATAATTTACCAAAGAGACATTTGTATTGAACAATGTTTGCATCAATCGTAGTGACTTTCAATTAAATCTCATCCTTAAATAATTATCTCCATCTAATTTTAACGTGTAAATACTAAGAGTATATTTATTAGCCGGAAGTTGAACGATAGAGCAAACAAAATAAAAAAAAATGAAAGAGGAATGATATGTGGCTATTTAAAACGAATAGATATACGTAATAGACGATGATGAGATGCTTGAAAAACACACGTTGCGATAAGCGTGATATAAATAATATATAAATTTTAGTTTAAGCATCATTTCTTCTCACAAAGTTCATTCTCTATTCACAAGTCGACCTCAACAAGTTACAAATTGAATAATTATAAGATGGAGGCCACACATTCACAGTGTGATATTGATGGAATTAATAAATAAATAATATAATCAATTCCACTTGATATGATGTCGCTGTTGAGAATTTCCTCTGTCTAATTATTTATTAACGGTATGAATATGAATATGCAACTAAATGTAGTCCTTATTAAATTGTTCATCTTTCTGTATTAAATGTGAAATAAACAATTTAATTTTGAGTACTTTGGAATTAATGGCACGTTTAATTCACTAATTGTCCAACAACACACGTGAGTGTACGTGTGTGGGTGTGTATATATATATATAAATTTGTGTCTGTGTGTATATTGCAATGTTAAATATGTAAAGGAGCATCTAAGATGCGTGAACGTATAGAGGTTATGTTGGCGTGAATGTAAAAATAATTTATTTATTTACCACAAGTGGTTGTGACTTACCGGAATACAATATTTATTGAATAAATTACGTGGGATACTGTATGAAAAACATGGCATATTCATTAATTTATACACAATTTATACACAAACACGCGAGAGATAATAATGGGAGAAAATAACCGGCAATGAACACGTATGAAAACAGACCATTCGCCCTATAGAAACCTGTCGAATATGCATTGATGTTAGAATTACAGATAGCTGTGTAGTGGCATCTGTTGAATGATAAAATAACAAGTGAATTTACCATTAATGGTAAATGTAGAAAATACCAAAAGAAGTAAAAAAAAAAAAGATTTTACATTTAAACATGATTTATTTATATGTATATGATATTTATTGAACTATTTCAAGTTTATTGAAAATAATGTGCAATGAACTCATTTTATAACAGTAATAATAATATTTCATTCTTCAACATGTGTCAGGAAACTGGTCATAGATCCACACACTTCTTTCTCCAACAAACCTAATGACCAAGTAATACATAATGAAAAAAATATATAAATAAAGTATTACTGTATGTAGAAAAGAATTTAAAATATATACCTTTTTCAAATTAGATTTACAGGGTGTACCGTCCATAGGATAGGGTAAATTCGCTACTGCACCTGCCGTTTTATAGTTACACTTAATCGCTCTGGAACATCCATCTTCGGGTAAAATACCTTGCTAGATTAAAAACAAAAAAAAAATTGTATATGTCAAAAATTTTTTTAATGTGTGTTAATTCTATAAAAGATAATGGGACGTTTCACATTGAAAAAATTTTATATAAAAATCTACTGCTATTTTGTATAAATTTGTTTTTCAAATTTCATATGCTCGGCAAGGACACAATTTATCAACTGTTGAATTTAATTAATTGTTTAAATGTTAATTTAATGAGCTCAAAGTTTTCGACAGCCACTTTCATATTTAGTTGCTTGTGGAAATGATAATTCACTTGTGGTATGATGGAAGCATATTGACGTCGCAGTAAATGAAAAATATATATTTATCTTTACAAAGATAATGTTTATTACTGCCACACGAGTGTTCCGGGTATTAATTTGAAACTAATGATCGATATTTATGGGACTTTGACGGTGATAGAAACCGGAAAATTGAAGTTATTAGTCATCCACACGTGGAATGAATATAAATTTAATTGCTTCACTATTCGTTATAATAATAATTTGTAATTGGTAAAATGGCCTTCCACAAATCCTTCGTAAACTCATGGACAACATTTGTTTGACCCAAAACCGATTTATATATATCAACAAAATATTTAGACATTTATGGAAATTTTGTATAATACAAAAAAAACAAACCGTGCCGTAAGAAGACTGATGACCGTAGCATTGACATTGTTCCGTTGCTGTAAGTGACAGCATAGGCTTATCAGAATCTTGAGAACTCGGTTTATTCTTCAAGACACAATGACCTGGTGACCTGCAATCATATTTTTATGAATATACACGCGCTTTGCAGGGTTTCAATTATTTTCAATACTATACTACAGATGAAACCAGAAAACTTTGAATCATTACCGAAAATAATTTTGGAATTTTATCTCAATTTCATCATTCCATTTCATACACAAACTAGGATCCTGTAAAGTTATCTCTTTTCTATTACACGGCTGATTAAAAAACCAACTATTCATGCGATCGAAGTCAGCACCCAACCTGAAATATTCATAACCTCAAATTAATATATAAATTTGCAATGAACTTCGTCGATCACTTACGTGTGAGCCAACTCTTGAACAATAATTGGATAATGCTCAAACGATTCGAAATCCTCAACAGCTAAATTGTATCGATAATAATGTCCATGAGGACGATGCATGGGACTATAATGTTCACAGCATGCGATGCCTGTAACTCAAATATTACAATTCATTTTATTGAAATAAAATTTACACCAACTTTATTCCATTCAATTTATAAAAATATATCGCACCAGGAACTTGTTCGGAACGTACGGTCTGGATATTGTTTCTGTAAATTACCAATTGTATCATTCATTGCAGTTTCTCTGAATATTATCTGCTAAATATTATTTATGTCTCGATAACGTTATAAAAAATGTATACCTTGTGTGATACGCTACGGTATCATATGAGTATTGTCGAAACAAATCATCAAACTGCTGGAAATAATTACTGATCTTTCTATTTAAATTGACTTGACGAAAAGAAGATGCAGGGACATTTCGAGGTGAAAACCCCCAATCGTTCTGTTCCTAAATAAATAAAATATATATTGATGTAGAATTTTTTTTTTGGGTATTTCATCATTGATGCTTTAATAGAATGAACATTTCGATATATGGGTATTCATACCTTTTCAATGACAATGCCTGCAATATTCAGTGATATATCAGCTGATCGGACAAATTTAAACATCATGTCAACAATATTGTATACTGTTATCACATGAGATACAGTTTTAACGCCCCTCCTAAGTTGCGAGTGTTTCCTGAAAAATCAATTATCAACGTTATCTGGTATGATCATCATATATTCTAAAGTTGGAAATATTTGTCTGAAAAATTCTATTATTTCAAATAAAGTTCACATGCATTACTGAATTTTCAATAGTTATATGACTATTTGTATATTCAGGTATATACAACATTTCCATGTACATTTTTGACCATTAACTACTCAACAAATTATACGAGTCATATTGGATCTATGCACACAGACAAATATATACCAGTTTCAAAGTACAATTTTATGAATGCAAAAAAATTTACCAAAAATATAATAATATTGTTTCATCAGTTTGCCATGAATTTACAGCCATAAAAAATATAAAATTCACCCTCATAGTGCAATTTTTTTCATTACAATACGAGAAAGTAAAAAGGTAAAAGTAACGGGAAGTAAAATACATACTCAATAGCGTGGAACATATTGTGACTGATTGCAACGAGTAATTCTGGATAAATCTCCAGCTTCAATGAAGAACTCGTTGCATCGTATTCTTTTCTCAAATTCGTGCCTGATGTACTTGATTCAAAATATTTCCTCACGTCAATCAAATCCTTGGTGTTCAATTCAAATACGTTGTTTAATATATCTGAACGGCCATTTGGAACCTGAATTTGAATTTTATATTGCATGTTAACTACACCAGCCTGCGAACAATTAATTTTAGTTTCATGTAATTTCAGTATTATTTATTCCATCCGAAATCTTTATAGAATCATTTTCATATAATATACATACAATTTCACGCCTTGTATAGAAATGTACAACCGCAGATTTGGTAAAATAATCGTGATACATAGAAAAACCACCGTGATCTTTCATTATCTATCCAATTACACAATTTATTTATTAATTTCTTTATAATTTGTCTCATTTATTTTTGTTCATTATCATCAATAAAATACCAATTATGTTAATTATGTCACTTACATCTTTCAGTTTATCAGGATCTCCTGTTGATGAAAGCCATACATTCAAATTCTTATTTGCCAAAATTTGGTTTGTAGCCACCATTTTTATAGTTTGAATTTCATCTCCTATCTTCACCTTCAAGGTTAACTCCTTATGAGCACCACTGCGTTTATACCCTAAAAGGTTTCATTGGACATATCAAAAAAATTTTATATTATTTCAAGTAAAATTAAAATCGAAATATGAACTAATTCTTTTTGTGCATTAATAAATTTAACAAGAAATTTACTGAATTTATTTGACAATTGTTGACTTGTCATATTGCCATATTGAAACTGCTCTCCGAAAATTCCTATCAACATAAGTTGCCACAATATTAAATAATACATGTTCATCTTTAGGAATAGTAATGCCTTCACTTCACACAAGTTTCAACTGATTCTAATTGAGAAATACTCAAAATGTCGATAATTATAAATACCTCAAGGTTGTCGCCTTAATATTTCATACCATTTTTTTTTATCTGTGCGATATGAGAGGTTTCTAATTGAAAAACTATTGTAATGACGTCAATTAAAAATAACTGACACATAAACATCACTCATCGTTTCCACATACAGACAATACCATTCTGTCTATGACAATCCTGAGGTCATCATGCTCGATAAAATAGTTGCAATTGTGCTACTGGGAATCATCCCAGTTACATTACAAGGTATTTAAATCAATTAATTAGTAGATAGTTATTTATAATTTTATCTGTATTTTTTTTTTATTTATTTTAATTATTTTATCTGTATTTTTTAATTATTAACTGTAGAATTCAATTGGAATACTTGGTGTAAATCATTGAATATATATTGATTTTCAGTTTCCCAAGATTCGTGTATCATATCAACTTCGCCTACTCGATGGGCACCACAACCCTTAGTTCTATCGCAAAGTCAAACGGGTCTGACATTTTTATATCCTAGTGGACCAAACATTAATTACCTCGAAGTTCGTAAATCACAGAATATTATTCTTGCATGTCCTGGTCCAAATAATTATATCAAATTCAACGATGAGGGAACAACTCAAGTGCAGGTCATTTACGCATTGTGTCGTGGCAATAATATCTTTGATACTGCACAATTTGATCAATATAACTCAATTTCTTTTAATGTTGATGACATCGCTTGCACAATTCATCCAAAATCCAAAGAAATTCATGAGTCAAAATGTTTTGAGAATGGTGTGAATATCCATCTGGGTTACGAGATTGATAATCAATTCCTATCGCATATTAATGTGTGTTTTGATAAAACTAATTACCAAACATATTACTCTCATCACGAATTAAGAAAAGAATCTTCATATAGGCAACCAGTGAATAAAAACCGTCCATTCTACTGGGCCAGAGGAATTTATCATCACATTCAGATAGGTAAAGCATATGAGGTAGCAAATATTGAAAATCAAAATTCTTGGTCAAGAGGACACTTGGCACCTAAAGCTGATTTCTTTTATGACGATGAAAAAGAAATAACATTTTGGTATGTGAATTCTGCGCCTCAAATATATAGTTTCAACGCTGGTAATTGGAAGACATTGGAAGAAGATATTAGAAATTTTGCAGGAAAAAATCAATTAGATCTTGATGTGTATACAGGGGTGTATGGTCAACTGAAAACGATTGTCAATGGTAAAGAAGAGCCATTTTATTTGCGGACGGGAAATGGAGTTACAGCTGTGCCTGTACCGTTGTATTTTTGGAAAATAATTTACGATCCGAAACGAAAATTGGGTACAGCCTTTGTCGGTTTCAATTATCCGACTACAAAAAAACCCAATACAGATGTATTTATTTGTGGAGATATTGCAAATAAAATATCTTGGCTCACTTGGGAGGCGAATAATGTGAAAAAAGGCTTATCTTACGCGTGTTCTATTAGGGATATTCGAGAAGCTATAGCATCAATACCAGATCTTGACGTCCATGGTATCTTGATGTAAATTATTGTATTATTGCAGTTGATTTCAAATTGGCTGCAAAATGTCAATCACAAATATAGAGACAAAGATTCAACATTTTTACGATTATATTTAAACCAAGTATAGGATAAATTAATATATGTAAATGCACAATTTAAAACTTTATTTATAAATTCACAAATGTATATGTAGTGAAGTAGATAATACTATCGGGTAAAAATAAATATACTGTTAATGCTGATAATTTTTTTCCAGCCTTTATTATTACCCCACGACTTTGTTAATTATAGTTCTAACAATAAAATTTTATTCCCCGCAAGAATAATCAAACGTCCTTCAATTTTTATTTTCACTGTTTTAAAAACGATTTTGTCATAACGAAACTAACTATGAGTAATTTTCAATTTCATGAAAAAGAAATAGCACTACAGAAAATTCTGATATTCGATACATTATCAAAATATATATTGGTATTATTGTCTAATCTATAAAACTACACATTCATATCATATAATTAGACAATCGTGTATGATAATAATAATTGAAAAAAATTATTATTGTCATTAGACATAACTTGTCAAGTACATATGAGTAAAAAACATTATTTTTAGATTGTTAGTCATTGTTAGATTAACGATAACAGAATGATAAAGTTTAAATGGTATTCCTCTCCATCAAAGACAGATAGTAAATTAATTGGGAAAGAATTTTCTCACTTAAATGTGATATCTATAAAATAGGAGCAAAGTTGTGGACCTCATATATAGAATTGTATACTAAATTATACCAACACGTTATATTAATTTATAAATAAAACACAATAATTTTTCGTAACGTTCAGATTTATTCACACTGAAAAACAATATACATATAATTCTCCAGCTTGTATCAAGAAACTTTTAATTTAGTTGCGGTACCACACACTTCTTATTCCAACAAACCTGATGAACGAATAATAGGAAATGAAAAATCACATTCGCAGTATATGCAGTGTGCGCCATGAATTTAAAAAATATACCTTGTTTAAATCATTACCGCAGGGAGTACCGTCCATTGGGTACATGAAAAATGAAATTACATTATTCGCTTCTTTACATAGCATGTTCTTGGAACATGCGCCATTCGCAAAATAATGATTCTGCAATAAAGTTCATCGAACATCATCTCTTCCAAACACTTCTCACATGTGTATTCATATAATTAAAAATTATTTGTTAAGACGAAAAAACTTACCATATCTTCATAAGTCTCGTAACCGTAGCATTTGCATTGTTCTAATCCCGTAAATATTGGCCTCGGATAGTCAGGTAATAAAGATTGTGGTTCATTTCGCAATATGCAATGAGCTGGTGAACTGCAATCACATATATGTATAGAGGTTAAAAACTACAACAGGCAACATCAAATCATATAATGTTTACCTAAAGAATTTTTTCAGTTGCTTTTCAGTCGTGTCACTCCATTTGAGACATAAATTGGGACAACCAAAAGCCGCCATAACTGTTCTGTCACACGGATGAGTAACAAATGAATTAAACGTGCGATCGTGGTCAGCACCCAATCTGAAATATTCATAAATTGCATTGAACATTGGTTCAGAATAAAATCGTCAGTTTCTCACATGTGAGTTAATTCATGAGCAATAGTAGAATAGTGCTCATATGATTCAAAATCTCGAATAGCGGCATTGTATTGATAATAGTGTGAGCCTTTACGCATAGGTTCGAAATGTTCACAACACGCAACGCCTGCAATACAACAATTTAAATTTATTTGATTCAAAAGATATATACCGATTTCAATACAACGCGTAATAAAAATGTGTCTCACCATGTATATTTATCGAATACATCGGTATGGGTAGTCTGAAAATTGTATTCATTTATTACTGAACCATCAAGTATTCATGGTGATTCTATGTTGAAAATAAAATAGAAAGAAGAAAATACCTGGTATGATACATTATGTAGTCAAATGAGCCTTGTCGAATGGTTTCACCACTACGATACCAATATTCACTTATTCTATCGTTCACTGTTGCTTCATCAATATAAGCCCCAGATCCAGATGCTAAACCCCATTCATTTGTCGCCTAAAATAAATGAGAACTATATTTGGTCAAATATATTCGTTTAATTTGACATTATTATTTGCAAAATATGAAATGTTAAATGTGCGTCGTAATTCATACGCCTTCAATAACGATGCCTGCAATATTGATTGATATGTCGGCCGATTTCACAAATTTAAATAACATGTCGACAATATTGTAAACAGTCAACACATGAGAAATACATTTGACGCCTTGTCGAAATTTTGAATCTTTCCTAAAAAAAATTATCATACAGACATGCTCATCATGTTAAAAATCAGTCATTAATATCGCACATTATTATTTATTTGCAAATTCTCAAAATGTAAAGTAGAACGCATACTCAATAGCTTGGAATGCGTCGTGACTGATTGTAAGGAGTAATTCAGGATAAACTTTTAGTTTAGGTTTCTCGCATGTTTTAGGATTATCATTTGATTGAGGTGATTTGCGAAAATAGTGGCGGACGTTCAAAATACTCTGGGAGCCAAGTTTATATTCTTTATTCAACTCATCAACGGAAATTCCTTTGATTTTGTACTCCGCGCTAATGACACCATCCTGAGAATATTTAATATTGATTTGACTTTAAATCTGATATCAATTATTCCGTTTCTACTTTATACCAATATAGTTTTGTTTTGTTTGACAAACGTACCAATTCACGTCGTTTGTGAAAATATATAACTGCCGATCTCGTTGAATAATCGTGATACATTGTAAAACCTCCAACATCTTTCTGCATTATCTATCCAGTCAAACAATTTATTTATTAATTTTTACACTATTCAAATGTCCAAGTAAAACAATAAGTAAAGTAATTGTTGTGATGCTGACATGTTGTAATTTTGTAAGGTGTCCATTCAATGAAACCCACACAGGCAAATGGCCATTTGCCAGTAGTTGGTTTGTAGGCGTCAAATGGATAATTTGACTCTTACGGTTTATTTTCACCTTCAATGTCAACACCCCAATATTTTCCATGCGTTTCTGTCCTAAGAAATTGTATTCATTTACTAAGTGTGTGACAATATGGCAAGTAAAGTTCAAACACAAACGTGCCAAATATTCTTTATACAACATAAATTAATAAAATGATTTGATAACAAATTTACTAGATTTAGTTGTCAACTGGTTGTGCGTCATATTGTCGTATCGGTATTGTTCACCAAAAACTCCCATCAACATTACCCATAATATTAGATAC
The DNA here is from genome assembly GCA_910591685.1 of Galerucella tenella. Classification (NCBI taxonomy): domain Eukaryota; kingdom Metazoa; phylum Arthropoda; class Insecta; order Coleoptera; family Chrysomelidae; genus Galerucella; species Galerucella tenella. The sequence continues at coordinate 187,720 of CAJUYH010000150.1, read as the reverse complement.
GTCAAATTCATCGTTGCAAATTGTAAGTTCTTTCCATGCAAGTATACTGTAACAATGGGTGACAACTGGATCTGCTGGATACCTTTATTTGTTGAAATATGCTGAGGTGTCACGGTAAAACGTGTCAATATTCGAGTAATATCTGAATAAAATTGTTATTACCCTGCGGCCATTTCTCATAACAATGAAAACATATACAAAAAAAGCGATACAATTCATATTATTGCAGCAAATGGTTATAAACGTTATCTCAAAAGAAAGACACACGGAAATACATGTCTTTTATTTTTCACTTTATGTAGGTATATTTAAACAATACATCCTTCTAACATTTATATTTAAAAAGACAAACAGTTTATTCATTCATTTTACATATTTTCAATTCATTTGTTCAACATTTTGTCAATAAGTGACGAGGAAAAAGTTTTAAAAATATCACAATTAATATTGTGGAGAAATAAAATGGAAAAATTACATTGATTACATTATTAAATAATGAATAATAAATAAATGCACCATTTAAGAAATTATTTCCATGGTTCTTTCGAATTTAGTAGTATTTAAAGCTGTTGCCAATTGTGGCCTCAATGTCACATCGCCCTTTTGATTATTCTTGAATGTGCATCTAGCGTCCATTGCTATTTCCGTAACATTTTCCAACAATTCGAACCCACCTGTTTTCATTTCTGTACCGCTAATATATTTCTGTGTCTCGAAACGTATACCGAATTCTTTAAAGTTGGAAAAATGGCAATTTGATGCACGTAATATCGAGTCATCTTGCAGCTAGAACAGTATGTCATTTTTAAATAGATTCACATGGATGATAACATAAAAGGATAACGTAAAATAAATAATAGTGATATAATTCCTATACCTGAATACCCTCAACGCATTCTTCATATTCACAATTAATTAAATCAACCTCGCCAGTTGTATGAATGACTATAGCAGTGCCTAAACCTACAAATTTTGTATTTTCGGCGATTAATTTACCACCAGGCAACACAACTACTCCCAGTTTAACTACACTTTGATTTGACGCGAATATCCTGCATTCGTTTAATTTAACAATTCCTTTTCGTACTAAAATTCCAGCTTGGAGTTCACCAAGATCAATACTAATATTTTCCAAGAGAACCTAGTGATGAAATAAGACAATTCCTACGTGAATTCTAAAGAAATAATCGATGAAATTTTATGTGAACGGAGATATAATAAATAAATAAAAACCTGATCCCCAGAGAAATCCAACAATGATAGACCACTTGAATTTTCTCTAGCACAAATAATTGTGCTTTTATTATTGCAAATGCCTTTAATAGTTCCACCCTCTTCTAAACCCCCGGACCCTTTAATTTGATGTTCGCCCTCGCCTAAAATAATTATGTCTCCCGTTTCCGAAGCATCTAATGCCTCTTGCATACATCCAGTAGTTCTGCAAGAAAAAAAGAACATTAACAAACAAAACTAAAATCATTCTATTTTTTTTTTGCAATACATAAAACAATTGTTTTAATGATTATATAATAAGTAAAAATAGGAACCATAATTTTTTTACAATGTAAAATCCATCGTTTCATGAGCAAAATAGTTAATAAATAGAGCGTTTCGCAATCAAATTAATGTCAATTTCCATTTAATAAAGTACCTGATATCTCTAAATATAATTTCATCTCTCTAATATGATTTGTTCAATTACTTACTTTAAAAAAATATCTTGAGGTAATAATTGTTTAGCTCTATTTAAACTCGCTATTGTATCATCCAACGTTGCACCTTGCCAGACAAAATACGCCTCTAATTTTCTACCTCGACTCTCACGTCTTTTTAATTGTAAACTCGACATATTCATTTGTGGATTTCTCTGCAACATATCTCGCATTGTTGGATTTTCAAGAACATCCATTTCCGTCTTAATTTGCTGCATTCGAAAATGTAATTTCATTAATTGACACGCTTTCCCTTCGTTTACCAAACATTTGGTATCATCGTCATTATCCATATCACCATCATTATCATCATCAATATCAGTATCATCATTATCAGATATATCAGCTTCAATTCGTGATATTTTCGAAGAAATTTCTTTGCCTTCTCTTATTAAAGTACGAATCACATCGGTCGTTTCTTTATTAACCACATTTCGTTTAATATCAAAAAATAATCGTAGTCTCACTTCTAAATGTGATGTTACCCAATCAATATTATCATCATCATCAAAATCCCACGGCATCCACAAATGATTGAAAAAAAATCTCAATTGATCAATACAATTGGCTGTTCCCATTGTATCCAATACGTTGTTACTCTGATTTTTTGTTGGATACAATTCAATAAGTGGCACATCATATTTTTCAGGCAAATGAATTTCATCCTGCACAGCAATTATTTTAACCAATGCCGACTGCTCGCCGGTATCAACATGTTCAACCTCCACTACGACTATTGTTGGATAGTGAATTTCAAAATCTTGACAGGTTAAACGTGGTATTTTCCATAGTGCTTGCCAACCAATTGGTTCAATGACTAATTCAACATGATATGACCATTCGGATTTGATCTGTGATGCTGGAACAATTGCTCCACGACTCGAGAGTATTTCAGTAAATTCAACAAGTCGCTCTCGAAGACTTTTATCAAAAGTATATACTTCCATTCTGTTTAATTTTATTTTTTATTATTGTATCGATTGTGTGGTATAGAAAAATTGGAATTGTGATTTTGTAATATTGATTGTATCACTGTTATTAAATTAAATTATAAACTTTTTTGCATTTATAAACACTGGTAAAAAATGAAAACACTGCTAATGATGCGTCAAACGTGCATCATTATCCCATGTGGGCTTGAACAGTTCTTTTTTCCTTTTTCACGACTAGATTCACGTCGGCCGTTTGTACATATACATAGTCTTTTATTATTTGAATATTTCAGTGAGAAGCTGATTGGTCAATGAAATGCGAATAGTCAATGATGATTGGCGCATTTAGTTCTTTCAATCTAATCGATATATGCCCAATAATCAGTTGGCTCTCATTAAAAAATTTGTAGTGGCTAGTTTATTTATATATGTAACTTATCAATTGGCGAGTCGTAATGAATTTGTTTGGATTTCCGTCGCAATATTAACAGACTTACAAATATTATCAAATAAAAAATAGAAAAATAGAAGCGCACAATCAGCTGCGCACTAAGAATATAATCATAACCTATGAATTTGTATACAACTTTTTCAATGCAGGAATTTGGTTTATGATTCATTGGATAATCGTTTATTGGTATAAGGTCACAAAACTAATTGTAATACAATAGTTACAAAGTTGTCAACTTGAATTGATATATCATTTTACATATTTCACAAAATGAATCAACAAATTGTCGGTTCGTACATTCAATTATACATGAAACAATTAAATCAATTAAAAATTGAATAATTTTCCTTTCAACTTTTTATTTTAGACTGTCTTTCAGATGACTTCCATTCTATAATTGGTAATAATACAGAGCGACGAAAGAAATCATTAAAAAATGATTATCCATCGTTTGATGAAATAATTGGTCACATAGAAGATATTCTTATGGGTATAACAAATGAATATATAAGATATTTATTGTAGAAGTCAAGAGTATCTTGAATAATTAGATTAATTATTTAATGATTTTCAATGTTATGCAGAAACCGAATTTCAAAATACTCAGAGAACATTCTTAGAGAAATATTGGATGGAATTCGACTCGTCAGAGGAAAATAAATTGAGTTACATGGATATATTTCAGGAATATGTGAGTGTACATGAGAATGAATATAACTATATATTGCAATTAATTAATTTTATTAATTAATATAGCACGAAATAATCGAATCCTATTTGGAGGTTAACTTGAAAAAGAATATTCCCGAATTTTCGATGGATTCATTGATTCAAACGTTAAGGTACAATAATGCAATATTGCAATTTGAATGTGCGTAAAATCGAGACCGCATTATAATTGCTTTCATGGTGTTACTGTTTTTTTTTTATTAGTGAACTCGGCCCTGAATTAGACGGTGAAATTTTCGAAGTATTATTCACATTCACCGACTTTCTTGCATTTAAAGAAATGATTTTGGATTACCGAGCTGTAAGTATTGCGAAAGAAAATGAAAAATAAAAAAAACGTGAATATACAGTATTATCATTGAATAAAAAACAATTAAAATTCTATATGCAGATGAAAGAGGGAAAATTTGAAGATCTGAGCAGTGGCATTTCAATCACACCAGTAAATATAAAAGACTCTGACAATAAATCATCATCACCGTAGCTCAAATTCCAGACGATTCCAATACTTTCATTAACTCAACAACACGATAATAACTGAAAAATCATCAGCCATAATTATTCTTATCATTTACATATATATCAAAATCAAACACATGCAATATCACTAAAAACAAACTTAGGTTAATAATAATTTATCCAATTAAATGACATAACATATAAGTAAATAAATAAAACAATAAACCCTTCTCAAAACGAATATATATTTTTTATCATTGTTATTATTTTAAATAAGTCATCTTACAAGTAACTATAAAAAATACTGAAAATACATAAATTTATCTAGTCCAAATACTTATTCACTAATGCATCAATATTTCCATTTGAACAAGTTTACTGTTTGTTTCATTTGGCATACGATACGGCAATGTACCCGCGAAACTCGTTAACGCACGGGCTTGCTCACGTAAATCAAGAAGCTGTTGTTCCCTCGCGCACTCATCCCCCGGTTCACTCAAACGCATTTTCTGATATTGCCGATATAAAATAGTCATAGTTGCTAAAAGTACATCGGATAATGTGCCAGCAACCTCGGGCGATACTCTTCTCAATGCCGTAACACGTTCATCAACTTCTTTAACATGCAATGGCAACAATTTTGAATCAGCGACTGTTCTCAATGCCGTTTGATACAATTCATTATGAAATTGATCGAAAAATACCATTAAATCGCGCAATGTAAAAAATGCCGCAACTAATTCGGACGACACTTGAATGGCAATTCCCTGATACCGTAAACTTATATCGGCAGCTATACACTGTAAACGCGAACGCAATGAACCAGGCGTGTCTTTTTGACTGACAACTTGCGCCAATAATGTACACATCAAACTCAAAACTTTTTCATGATTGCCAGCCAAATCATACATTGTCACTGCGTCTTCCAACAATCCCTTTCTGTACAATGTATCAGCGCAAATATTAATAACATCGTCAACATTTATTTGAAATTGATCGAGAATGCCAGGTAAACGTCGATCATTTTCAATTTTACCAACGAGCAATGCGCGATTTTGTGATTGCGAATCGACAACCATCTCCGCCGCCGATGCCGCAAACATATTTCTACCATGTGGATCTTTCATGCAACGCAACAAAAAGAGATAGTGTAGGCTTTCCTTTGGATCAGACGCCTCGAAGCGCTTCACATACAGCAATATAAGTCGCGCCAAATTCAATCGTTTCGCTGGCGCTTTGTCCGCCGGATCGACTGTTATCAATGGCGCCAAAACACTCTGACTCACTGCCAATAAACTGTGCTCATGCATTGCCGCTGCAAGATGAACTGCATGTGGTAAGTGTCGTGCCCCAGCACCACGTGCTAAGAATTCAATTGCTGCTTCATATTGTCCAGTTAAAAATAGCATTGAAAAATATAGAAATGGCTGTTCATGCGCATGATAATATGATTCGCCATAAACTTCAAGTATTGTTGTTTGTAAATTGTCAAGTGTGAGTTTATGTTCATTGTCTGAATGATCACGAACTTGACACAATTTCAACCATAGATAATCATCGGCTGTGGACATTACTTCGGAATGCAAATCATCAGGATCGCACGGAACTAGAGCGCAGTATGCAGCGCGTTTATATGGATCGGTGGACGAGCGAACGTGTTTGCGATAATGAAGTTTAACAATTGACTCGCCACGACTAGTTGGACGACGTTGTGGATTTTCCACAGCTTCCTCCAATGCCTGACGAAATTCTTGAAATGCCGTTAATCCTCCGCATTGCTTGACACAGTTCAATGCACCTTTGAAGTCACCCGCTCTCATACAATAATAAACAAGTGGCCACAATGGTCGATCATCCATAATTGCATCCTCCAAATCATTAAAATTTTGTACTTTGATCCCAACAAAACTTTTAACCAATGGTACAGTGCCGGGAATTCCGCCACGTTTAGCTTGTGCCAAATTTTCATTCACTAGCGAATTCATGAATTCACGATAGCGATTTTCTAAATATTTAAGCGCTTGCTCGACAATTTTACGCTCAACTTCTAAACTAGTACGTGAATTCATTTGATCGCCACGTGGTGTCGGCGGAATATTTACCATACATTTCACCATATTCCACATGTCCAATACTTTTTTGTCATTAAATGTCTCGGCGGCTTTTGAAAATGCATTGAATAAGCTTGGACGTGTTATTCCACGTAGAACATGATCGTTGTATGTTTGGAGCTCTTTAGCATATGCCATTTCAATATTTGATAGTCCACTCACCATTGATCCAGCTAATTTTGTTCTTTGTGGTGTACCACGTAAATCAACAAGTTCACCTGATGGCGCGGTCATTGCATTTATTATTTCGAATCGCATTTGTTTCCATTCTCCAAGTACATGCTCCATTTGTTGAACTCTATTGAGTTCAAATGTCTGCAACAACAATATATTTATTAGTGATATATTCATTTAAATGTTGACAATAATAGAAAAAAAAAACTTGAAATTAAATCCAAATTGAAGATTTTTTTCTAATAAAATTCTACTATGAATTGTACTTAAATTTTTAATGTTATATTGAATAATGTTATATTAATCGAAAATACGTGAAATTTTATTTTACATCAATAATGAACAAGAAATACTCACGTCATTGTGAACCTGTTCAATAATTGATAAAATTGCATTTTCCTTTTCGTTCCGCAAATAGCTGACGACATCAGTATCAGCAATTGGATCCAATGGCTCAAATGTACGTCGTGCACTCAGTGAATTTAATTTTTGCGATATTTGCGGTAAATCTACACCGCGTGAACCCAATAGAAGATGTCTAAAATTCATTTATTAAATGACAATTAATTGATCAATAAATTATTTATACTAATTATTATTTTATATCCAATACTTACGCTTGAACTTGTGTATCTTGATTGCCGGTTTGTGTAACACGAGACCACAATTCATTGGAAGCTTCCAATATTTGTCGAAGATTTCTCTCAACTTGTGGCAATTCACCAGTTCCTTCTACAGCTGCAGAGAGTTGTTCTGCTGATCGCAACAATTCATTGAAATCAGAGTCACTCATTTTGATCTCTATTTAATATTGTATTTGTTGAAGACGAATACTAAGTACCCTATGTTCTTTTCAATCAACGAGCTTCGGTAGTTTACGATTTGTGGGTTATGTTCAGATCATGTTTTCCCTCTTCTTTATGATACCGCCATTGGTTTGCATAAATTATGAATGCGCGCGAATGTTTGAATAATGTATGCAGCATACTACGTTGATAGCTATTTACTCAAGTACTACAAAGTACTCAATTAAAATTAGTTAAAATCACCGCTAAATATAAAAAACTTGATAAATGCAAATAATAATACAAATAGATTGATGCCGCGATGTAATAAAATCTTCTAATCAATGCACAAATCGGAGTATTTGGTAATGAATGTCAGTTTTCACCAACAGAGAACCGACATGATCAAACATCACTAGCCAATCATTTATAAGTACATTTGCCGCCATATACATGAAAAGTCAGCTTAAATGTTATATTCGCCTCCAATACGATGTCAAAATTACAGTATTTTACATACGTATGTGCATCATATCTTTTAGAGTTTATATAAATTGATAATGGCTTCATAGAAAATGCCGATAAAGCACATATATACTGGCCAGAGAATATATATGTAGTACCCATCAACGAGAAAGCTTCGGTTATTTTCGGCATGTTTCCGGTTCACTAAAACACTTCTTCAATCCAACCAATCCCCTATAGAGCTTTATGAACTACGTGAAACATTCCGCCAAAATAGTTCACCACAAAGTAGTGCCATATTTTTGCCTTCTACTTTTTTCCCGGTACTCAATAGCTCGTTCACTTATTGAAATATCTATCACTGTTCTCTAATGGACGCCAATCAGTTTCATATCGAGAACTCAACATGAACTACTGTATATTCATAACCTAAACCAATGCTTTAATAATCGCGCGCGCGTAGGAATACACTGTGTCAATACAAAATAAGGTTTGGAGAGGGAAACAAAGCTAAAGATATCCGAACCTGCTCACCTAGGCTGGAACAACAATATTCAAATTTATAACCTCTGAATATTCGAATGAACCGGCATACAAAATGGATCGTCAGAGTATTGGCAGTTTACTTGGTCGAAGCATAACCTCACCAAAACGCCGACTCTCAATAGCCCAATCATTACGAAGACAAAGCAGGTAAACAAGAAAAGAAAATAAATAAATATATTCATTCATTCCAATATAAAAATATATACCTAAACATACTTTAGGTAGGTAAACTACAAATTATTTATTCACTTGTTTTTGTATTTTCATTCAGTGCTGTGAGTATTTCCGGACGTTCCAATCAATCAGTTCAAATAATATGTCGTTCAGCCGGACACATTGTTGAAAGCTTCGGATCATCTTTGCCAGTTTTAGTAACTGAAGCGTTAACATTTGTCGATCGCAATACATCAGTGAGTGCAAGTCTATCGCACAATGGATGGGCCTGGTTGGTTTGTGGCCGGCGACTTCTTATTTGGCAATGTAAAACAACAATACACGATCCAAAACAACGGCCAACATTCAAAAGTCAATGTCGCGAATTATTATTGCCACAAAGCGACTTGGCGCACAAAGCCGAGTGTATCGCTGTGTGGATATCACCTGGCCATCAAGTGCCAAGTTGTATGGCAATATCACCTGAGGGTATTGTACGTTATTGGGCAAGTGTTGCCCATGAGGAATCGTCAGTTGAAACAAGCGCTGAACTCGCTGGACAAGAAGTCGATTGTCTAACTTATATTCCTGGCCACGGCTGTATTTTAGCCACGACAACGTGCACCGTTGCATTGTTACAGCCTCAATTCACCAATGGTAGAAGCAATATTGCCTGCCGTGTTTTACGCACAAGCCAAGGATGGCTGGGTGGAATTGGTCGACGTATGTCATCATTAATATTTGGTGCAATGCCACAATCGCCAGTGACAGAAACAAAATTGGCAAAAGTTACTTGCACTCATTTTAATGAACGGGGTTCGCGCGTTTTAATTCTTGCCGGTTCATCACTTCAATATTGGTCATTTCCAATTGGTGAACAGGAAAAAATGGAATTTGACGAGGACATTGGACATATTGTGTCGCAGACATTTCAACGTCGTATTTGGGAATCCAGTGTCGTATACAATTCACAGAGTATGGAGACTTGGTTGATTGATATGCAAACAAGTGAGGATGGAATAGTTTTATTAGTTGGTGGATATTGCGGTGATATATCGCCACAAATACACTTTGCCATTGGTTTATTGCCATTGAATGGCACAACATTGACAAATACATTTAAATGGTTTACGCCGGTTAAAATTGGTCCATTGATGTATCAAGATGAAAATGATTATACTATATCGTCATACCGTTTCATTATATCTGGTTGGGAGGCTATTGTTTATAATTCACAAACAGTATTGGTTGTAAATACAATGAATGAACATGAACAGGATAAGATTGATCTTATTAGAAGTGGCGAAGATAAAATTTTGGGCGGTGATTTATGCTCGGGCAATGCTGTTTTATTTACGCGCAATCTTGGATTAGTAACAATTTTGTCATCGGATTTTACTGCGCAGGATTTCAATGCAAGCTTCAATACCGAAGCAAACAATAGTCTTGATTATCATGTAAATGGCAGTTTTACTGATAATTTAACAGCAATGATATCAAATGATAAAATACGTGAAATGTATTACAGCGCGGATGGTATTGAACAATTGAAAGCCGCATTTTTATTCAGTTTACGACAAAATAAATCTGAATGCGAGCAAATACTAGGGGAATTATTTCCAGTGCAGGAGGAGCCTGTGATGGATATTGACGCTACACTTGACACACTCGTTTTAAAAGTGGGAAAAAAATTAATTGACGATTATCCACCAAATGATCCACGATGGGCCAATCACATGGCCGATACATCCGCAACAATTACAACAGTTATGTCAATGCAAATACCGCATCAACTGGAAGGAAAACAAAAGGCATTGGATTTATTTGTAGATTTTTTAAAAGAATATAATCTTTGGAATAGATTTTGTGCTGTGAGCTATCGTGGAATAATTATGTCCACGTCACACGTTCTTGGTGAATACGCTGAGAAAATCGTCGCGGCATTGGCAATATATAGTTTACAAAATCGCTATCCCGATGTTTTGGATTCAATTATTGACCAGACTATAACGTCCGATTCAGTTGTACCAAATGAATTGACCGCCAAAGACGTTTTTTATCGTGAAGTAAGTTCAATACATCTATTAATACCAATGCTTGTCAATAGCGTTTGTGATATGACTCAATCTGAGAATCAAACCCAACAAATTTCACAATATATACTGCAAATAAATTCAATTCTTCTTGGAATACTTCATGAAGTTATTAAATATCGGCAGACTAATGCAGATCATTTTGTACAATCACGATGTTCAAATGCATTAGCTGAATATCTGCCATGGACAGCGGCCGCGGGAAAACACGATTTACGTTCGAGTATTTATACGTTGCAAAATTTAACATTGAAACATGGTGTGACTGGTACAAATGATTCGTCAATTAAAAATGAACTTTATAATCAGATTGTTGGCTTGATTGATCTTATTCTTGATGGGAGAAAGTGTCACTTGGAAAGTATTCGAGGAACGGATAAATTTGAAATACTATTGAAACAGTATGAGGCTGAACGTACAAATCTTATTCAGCCATTAATTAAAAATGAACAGTATGAGAATGCTGCTATGTTAGCTGAAAAATATTGTGATTTTGCATCACTTGTACAAATATGCGAATTGACAAATAATAAAAATCGCCTTGATAGTTATACGGAGAAATTTTCAGCGCAAGATTTCGTTGGATATCTCTTTTCATCGTATGTAAAAGATGGTAAACAAGGCCAATTAGTTGAACGATGTAGACGCGCTGGTGCTGGCGAATTGATGGATAAAATATCAGAGCATCCAGAATTGTCGTGGGTTCAAAGTTCGTTGACCGGTGAATATCGAATAGCAGCCAATACACTTCATTCATTGGCATTACAGGAAGTTGAATTGGTTAAACGTAAGAAAACAATGTTGAGTTTGAGTAAATTGGCATTATTATGCTCAAATGAATCGGAAAATGAAATTGATGAAACGACATCGCGAATCAATAGTGAATTGGAATTGATTGCACATCAGGAAGATTTGCCAGATCGTGTTTTGGAGATTTATGGTTATGATACGAAGAAACTGCGAGTTTTAACGCCCATGGAATTGATTACGCTGTATACATGTGAAGAGAATTCATTGGCAAATGAGTTTGATTTTAAAAAAGCGTTGGATTTATTAGAATATATTCTTGATGATGAGGATAAATTGCAATTAAGATTGAGAATTTGGGCGCGTACTGCCAGACGCGATCGATGGGACACTGTTACTAAAAATCCAGAGCAACAAATTCAATTGACAATATTTTTCAAATTAATTAGCCTTATTCACGTAATGGGTTAGTTCATTTTTATTTTATTTTATTGAGGAGATCATGGTGCAAATGGATGCAATTCAAATTTATGATATTTTTGTTTATTTTATTTTTATATGATAAGACATATTTATAAAAGATTGCAGTAAAGAGAGATAAATTCACTTTTCTATTTAACAAAAATTAATGGCGATTCAATTGCCGATTTATATATTAATTCGTGATTTTATTTCATTTCAATTGTATTTTCAGGTGATTCAATTGATGACTTTCTTCCACCAGTTGATACCTTATTAATGGAACCGGAACTTGGAAGTCTCGCAGCATCCAGTAACTTTCAATTTCTTATTAAATTAATATATGAATATGCCGCGCAAAATTTGAAACTCTTATCAAATTAAGGAAATAGCAAGGACAATACATGAACATTCGCCGAATTTTTTCCCTTTTTTTTTTTAGATATATATATATATATAGAAATCTGTATAATACTGATGAACAATTATTTAATAAAAACAACTATTGAGTAATATAAATAACAGAATTGCAATTAAAACATGAAATAGATTCGACAACGATTTTTCACCTCTGGAACATTGAAAAAATTCAATTCGTATGAGATACCTGATGTAATCCGGCATTTTACAATCCATCTCTGAAATCAATCGTAAAATTAAACATCAATATACACCATTGAATTTATCGTTGAATAATTTGATTGATTAATCAGTCAATCAACTAATCACCTGCACATTTTTTCAATGATGAAATTCCACGAATTTGATAAAAAATCGCTGGACACATTTCATTGTCCCTGCATAGAAATAAGTCAGGAATAATCATTTCATCATGCCCTGACAATTCACGACAGGCGTATCGCTCTCTCCTCGCACTATTTTCATATTGGCTCCACCAGCAAATTTCCAATGTGCCATATCCGACAGAAATTATTTTCATGTTAATAAATTTAGTATTGATCCGCCAATGTGGATCTAATCGATAAACAATCGTTTCTTGTGGCTGAATATAATCTTCAAATTGATTCGGCATATTAAATGTTCTTTCTATTTCACACATTCCTGGCCTTAAACTTCGTGGAATCGTCAAAATATAATCAATAATATCATTAATCTTAGATGATGTAATTAAATAATCCTCCTCTGTTCTCAAAAGGCTTTTAAAGCTACAGGAATTTTCCTCAGTCGTGTAATAAATAAAATTCACATCCGGATGATTATTTTTCAGTGATTTTAATGATGAAATTATTGTCTCTTGCTCCGCAGTATTTAAATTGAATAAAGGTGCGAGGAATAAAATTACTTGACCCAAACTTCCAATTGTATGACTTTTATGTCTCATATTCCAGCGTTCAGCTAAATATTTATCGATTGCATTATATGAATGAATGAGATTTAATCCAGTTGGCCAAGACAATGAATTAAAGTTAGCAATTGCCTGATAAACCAATGAAGGACTATTTGTAATATTTAAAATCCATTCTCCAGTATCACCATGAAGTATTCCAATATTTGATCCGTACATGGACACATCGAGATCTTCCAGCAGTACACTAAACATTCATACAATTAAATTCATGTATATTTTATTGAAAATTAATTAATATCCAAAATATTTTTACATATAACGTAATTATTATATTGTTATTTTTTTTCTTTTCGTCTTACGTTAAAAAATTGGCGGTGTAATCAACTGACCATGCGCCATCAAATACAATAAACGCTTCAACGTGCGGATGATCATTGATTTTTCTATTTAAACATCGAAGTTCAGCGAATAAATTGTTATTGACGTAATTGGTGAATTTATTCACTGCATGATTTGTCATTGTCATTAGAACGTCATCAGTCATGTGTGCGACACTTCTCCGATAAGCCAAAATTTGTGATGTAGTATAGGTCTATTCAATGTTGTCAGTATTTTAGAAACAATGGCAACTGATCAATTAACATTTTTCATATATTGAATGAATTGAATAAAATAATGATAAATTTCATTTTGTTACTTACTTGTTCTTCCATAATTGTTCTTGATGCGACATACCAGAATGATTGTCCACGCTCGCACGCTCTTATTCTTGAATCAAAGCTTGGTCCCTTCATAGAATAATACATATCAAGAATTTGACTCAATCGTAAATTGTTAAATCGCGACATCCACACTGGTAAATGTTTCGCAATAACAAAACCTAAATAAATCAATAATTATAAGACAAAAATATTGCAATAGTCATTGTATTTATCACTATTTTTAATTTTTCGAGAGTTGCTTAGATGAACAAATATTTATTCGAATTGAATTTGTAGTATAATTTGACAAACTAATTCACCGAATTTTAAGCTCCAACTTTTAATAAATATCAGCTGACAGGTTATCTCATTACGAGCCGATTGGTGTCTACAAAAATTTTGCGTCTTAGATTGCAAGTAATGAAAAGTTAACTGATCCTTATCGTCGCATTTCTACGATTCCCATTTATTACTGGACAATAATAAAATATCTTCCACATGTAAAAAATACCAATCATAAACTAGCAAGCAAAATTTTCGCGCATCAATACATCCACAAATTATCTCAATTTACCATCAACTGCTCCAATAATTTCTGCTCGTGTCAAATCAAAATTAATATCCTTTTCAAGATAATATCTCGTGGGTCGCATTGTACTATTCCAAAATCCAGTGGTACCGAGAATCATTTGGGAACCCACCAATGGACCTTGATAAATTACCAATTCCGACAGTTCCCCTTTAGCATTAAAAATTATTTATTGAATAAATTATCAACATTCCTTTATATCTGATATTTATGCATACACAAATCGAATAATTACCTGCAACTGTTGCTAACCAAACATTATCCAATTCTGCAGTGGATGATATAATTGAAGTGAACCACATAGATTTATGTATATCCATTTGATGTTTTGGCATTACGAAATCCACTTCATCCTCATTAAAATCATACTTATCTGTAGTATTTAAAAGAAGTCTCACAGAGACATTTTGCGGTTGGAGCACCGCAGAAATAGCGGCAATCAATGTACCAAATGCTATTGTACCAAATGGTGTTAAAATTACACCTTGCTCCAACGGGCATATCTTCCCACCATTTATTGATGCGTTATCTACTTTAATAAATTGAAAGCAATCAAATATTCCTACTCATAAATACAATCTCCAAAAAAAATTTGACAATATGAAGATTTATATACAAATGTTTATTTACCAGATATTTTTTCTGTTGGTCTGTCTGTACAATATTTATTTGTTCCTGGTATCTCGGGATCTTCCCAAATTGTATTTGATATTGCGCGATGTAACGCGCAACGTTCAATCAATGAAAGAGCATTGGATGGAAATGCATTTGCATCACCCGGAACTAATTCTTCAACTATTTGATTTTTAAATCGTTGTGGTCCAGTGCCACCAAATGGCAATACACCATCATTTAATTGAATATTTGGATGGTACTCTATGCCATCGTATTTAAATCTGTGTAACAATGATGATGCCATTGTTCGCATGTCCATTGACATTTGTAAATATTTTTCAGCTTTTTGAATGATGTCTATTAGCACTTGCAAATTCATCGGAAGTTGGACACCCTTCAATGTCTCATTTGTATAACATTCTTCCAAATGTTTTGGTATTTGCGTTTGACATTTCACTACACTCAATATTGATATTAATAAAAGACAGAAATTCTCCTTCATTTTCGATGAAATAATATAAAAATACATTGGTATGTGGATATTTGGACACATTTGATGAAACATATAGCGTAGAAATAGTCTGATGAATCAACGAAGCGGTGAGATAACTCTCTACAATCGAGATAAGATAAGTTAAAAAGTATAGTGAGGCAGTTTTAAAAATGTCCTCTCATATTTTGTATTCACATTATTTATCCTAAGAATAAACGAAAAAATCAAATCTTTCATAAAAATTGTTATTTTATTATATTTCTTTTATGTACATTACTTAATAATAATTTTTTCTTTGTTTTATTCATTCATTCCTTGCATTTTTATATGAATGGTTTGCACAAAGCGACTACATGATCAATTCCACACGCAACATGTTTTACTTGAGCGCCAATTGAAACTTTCAGTGGAAAAAATTGATTTTTGCAGTGTCCCAATCCAAGATGTCCATATTTATTCTGTCCCCACGTAAATACATCGCCGGCATTTGTAATGGCTACTGAATAATTTAATCCCGAATATATTTTTATAACTTTTATATCGCTTTGATAAATATTCCGTCCAAATAATGTATTTGGAATAAGAGTTGGTATTGTAACTCGCGTTACAGCAGGTCCAAAACCTAAAATACCATAACCCCAAACGTATACATCACCAGTACCTACAAAAATCAACAATAAACTCATGTAACATTGTATAATATAAAGTATTATCAACTTTCAATGCGTAAATGATGATCTATACTCGTTAATATCATGCAGGAACTTCCACCCGCAGCTATGTCGACTATTTGTCCAAGTTTTGTGCAATCTTCCAATTCAATAGCGCTATTAATCTGATGATTGTCATCTTCAACTGGTAATTGGCCATACTCTGCATTGCCCCATCCAAAAACTTTTCCGTTCTCTGCAAAAATACATCAAATATATCAATAAACATGAAACTATTCACATTGTTCCTTCTTATTTACTACTATGTTTTTTAAATTTAATTCTCATTAACAAACTATATATTTTCATTTACATACCACTGAGAGCTAAAACACAATCGGCCACACATGCAACTTTGACAATTTTCTCGCCGGACAAATCACCTTTAACTAAACTTGGCTGCCATTCATTCCGATAATGTGCCAAACCAGTTTGTCCATCTGCGCCCCATCCGAACGCATAAACTTCACCTTTCTCAGTCAAAATCATACTGTGATCCTGACCCGCTGTAACTGCCGTTATATTCACGCCATTTATATTTGGAATATGATGCACAACATGGCTATCAATATACATCTCATCATCAATTATAATTCTACCGCACTGTCCGTATCCATTATTTCCCAATGTAAAAAGTCCTTCGGTTGTTAAAATTAATGAATGTGCTCTTCCTGCCGCCAAATCAATAACTTTTGACGATTCATTTTTTAATGGCAATGGTATTGGTCTCGGTACAGGTATTATTTGAGCTTTAGCTGTTTTACGATGACGATCCATTTCAAAAAAACCCAATTGTGAATCTGTATTTATTCCATTGCCATAAACAATATTCTTATCATTTGAATTCACACCAAATATCGTAAAACCATAACCGCACGCTATCTTTTTCACTTGATTGTGCTCGCCAAAATACAATCGACTGGGTTTCATAATGCAATTAAAATCTCTCATTTTTTTCGTTCGTCCAAGTGTTCCCAGTGCACCATGATCAGCCAAACCCCATACATACACTCGACGATCGTCCTGTTTACTTATAGCATACTGAAATACTGATTCATAATTACAATCAAAGTTATATGCGTATATAAATTAATTTTTGCGAGTTTTTTTTTCGCATTTTCTTCAGTATTTGTTTAATTCATTATTCTTACTTGGCATAGGAGGCGGTTCGTTTGCTTTTTGTTTCACCGGTGGTCGCCCTTTATTACTCCTTTTCGCTATAATTTTTGAATATCTCCTAATTGACTGCAACATTCTTCTCAATTTTTGTTCTTTCCTTTGTAATTAATAATTAAATATGGTCACAATTACATATAATCAGTCATTCCAAAATTAGAATACTTGACCGTAATATTATTACTGTCATTAACATAACCTCCAATATATCGTGGAATCGCGTGTGGTTTCATACTTCGCGCCAAAAGTACAAAATATTTTTTTCAAATTTAATCCTATGTCGGTAATACAGATTATAGTTATATATATTGTTAAATATGGCGCTGATATCGTATTATTAGATTTTACTACACGCATCTCTATATATTACGTCCTATTTAAGCTACTGTGACTGAATATCTGTGCGGTACACGTGGTCTGGCAAATTTTCAATTGAAAAGCCGATTTATCAGGTAATTTACACTATTAATTATTTATTAAACATAATAAAACTAAACTCAATAACTCTTCTAACCTATAACAATAATCAATGAATCAATTCTTCCAGTCAAGTCTCATATTTTATTTTATACATATATATTACAATTGGCATCCATTGCACTATAACCATGTGAAATCGTGTTTTTGAAAAATTATAACGCATATCATTTATTTTTACTAGAATGGCAATAAAAGGGGTGAAACGTTCGGCGGAGAAATCGAATGCTTCGGTAACAGCAAATGATAATCAACCGCTGTCGAAAAAAAAAATTAAGATTGAAAAAACCAAAACGGGGACGCAAGTCAATGGACTCGCTGTAAAAAAACACATAAAAGAAGAGAAGAATAAAGAAAAATCGGTGATAGATAATAAAAATGCATCTGAAATTAAATCAATAAATGGTGTAGCTTCTATGAAAAAAATAAAAACAGAAAAGACGAATGTTACCTCGAACGAGGCTGTAAAAAACGTTAACGAGGGCGCTAAATTGGCAGCACTCATAAAGCAAAAGGCCAAGAGAAACGAAAAAAGACAAAAATATAAGGGATATGTACCAGAAATGATTAAAGCAACAGTTGAGCAATTAGAAGCGCGAATTCAAAGTATTTTGTCTCGTGAAGTGATAACGCGAACGGCACGAAGACGATTGGGTGTTTATAAAAAGAAATTAAATATTAAACGGGGTACATATACACCACCACCACTGAAACCAGTTGTAACTGTTAGTAAATCAGAGAAGCGAAAGTTGCGAAGATATAAAAATGCATTCAAAATAAATAGTAATACGGAAGATGAAAAATCACCAATTGAAAGCGTGAAAAGTAAAGCACAAGAGGCAGCTAATGCTGTTAAAGGAATAAAACTTGAAGCAACTGACAAAATGCAATTGAATAAAAATAAAAAAGTTATTGCCAAAAAATCTCAGAATGTGAATATAAAAATTGAACCAGCAGACAAGAAAATAAAAATAAAGAAGAAGATTGAAAAAATCGTAACTAAAAAAGAAACTGAAAAAGATGATGAAGAGGATGAAGATGATAAAGATGAAGAGCAAAATGAGAGTATGGATGTTTCAAATAATTCAACAAGTACCTTGAATGGTAACGACGACGACGACGACGATGATGATGATGATGATGATGATGATGATGATGACGACAATGATGAAGAAATTGAAACGGAAAAATCAGTTAGTAAAACTACAATTGATAAAAAATCAAATATTAAATCTGAGAAAAAAGTGATGGAAAATGGCGACAAAAAGCAGAAGCCGAATAAAAAAGATCCACGCACGAGTGCAAATGAGTCAGCGAAAAAAACACGTTACGTTTTGTTTGTTGGCAATCTTCCCTACGAGTAAGAATTATTAACAATTATTAACTATAACTTTATTTTTACCAATCAACCCTTAAATGTGTGAATATAAATTTTCATTTTTTAAAGCTCCAAGCATAAATCATAAATAATGTTAAATCACATAACGAATATTGGCAGTTTTGCGGATGTAGGTTTTTTATTTCGTGAAATTGCAGTACTTTTTTCAAGTTGTACATCGACAAATCATTCGTTGAGGGGTTGAGATTAATATTCATACTTGAAATATATTGCTGTAAAGTTTACTAATCATACAATTAATATTAATATTTTTTTCAGTGCAACTGTTGACGATATCAAAAAGCATTTTTTGACCAAAGTCAATGAAGTATTGTCTGTAAGAATTCCGTTGGGTCCTCAGAATAATCCTCGTGGATTTGCGTACGTGGAATTCAGTAATAATGTCGATTACGAGGTAAATAAAATAGATGCTTCATTATTTTTAGAACTATTTGAGGTGATTGGTGGAGTTCAGTCTACTTTTTACAGGGTTTATTGCTAAAAATTCATTATCTATTTTCCTAATGAAATTATTATAATAGTGATTGATACATATATAATATTAAAAATGAATATATAATGACCAAATATAGATAGTTACATTGCAACATATTACTCAAGATTTGGCAGTAGCTTAATTTTACTATCAACTTGAATTGGATTTTGAGTACAGTAAACCTTCAAAATTCACATTTAAAAATAATTTACCGATAAAACCAATTGTTAAAAATAATTACAATTCTTTTTGGCCCTTCATGAACTATTTATTCATACCACAATGAGTTTTTTTATTTCTCACGAATTTCAGATTTATCGTAACGCTCGCTCAATATCCCCTACATCATAAATATCAATAGGAGAATAATTTATATTCAATAGAAAAAAGAAAGCAATTATTATAATTTATGTTTAATAATGGTTATCTATTTACAATTTACAGAAAGGACTATCTTTGCATGAATCGAATATAAATGGACGCAGAATAAGTGTTCAATACAGTCAAAGTGGCTCAAAAGATGTTGGCAAGAGGTCAAATGTTGTAGCGAAAAATAAAAAATTACATGCACTACGTAAACAGGGAAAACTCGCTGGAAGTACAAAGGATTCACAAAAGCGCAATGCACGAAGGAATAAACAGAAAAATTCAGAAGCGTAAAAAATTATTGTATAGCACTATGCAATATATTAATTATCAATAATAAATAAGAGAATAATACTATTGATATACACTTAATTATCATCAGAGCATGTGTCTGAATTTGCAATAGAATTAATTGCCAGAAAAATTTTATATTATTGTTATTAATTGGACAAACCGATTTCAACAATTCAATATCTGTAAAATGCAGATATCTTAATTTCCCAAGTATGAAAGTTCACAAAAATGAAAAATAAGGAAATGTTGTTTGACGGATGAATTGTTTTTTTATTCTCTTCGACACAAATAAATATAAGACAATTAATTCCGAAGCAAATACTATCGTTTGAATCGCTGCTCTAATTTCCTATAAATATTTTATGTATTGACAGTAATTGTTTATCTTAATAAAAACAACAGAGAAATAAGCAAATGTTTGGAGGGGAGTTTCGTGAGCAAAAATAAATAAAATTACCCCTGGTGGGACTCGAACCCACAATCCCCGGTTTAGGAGACCGATGCCTTATCCATTAGGCCACAGGGGCCGTCAGAGATTGCAAATTTTTTTAGATCTATATAAAATAGTTTTAATTATTTTCATATTTTTAAATATATAAATATTATTAAAGTTAATTTCTTCTTGTATTTATTCAAGTTTTTATTATTATTTTTGTTTTTTATCGATCCAATATTTGTAATATTTAATTTTCACGGGGATCAGACCTGCATTTTCTTCAATACGCTATGAAAAATAGTAAAAAGTGAAGACTAAAAATATGATTCAAATTCAAAAAATCAATGTCAACACTATTACAAAACATAATCACATGAGTTTCGGCCTAATGAAGAAAAAATCTCCCATATAATCAGACTATATTGATATAGTTTAGTTTACCTCCCAGTATTTCAAAAATATGAAAATCAACGTCACACCCTCCTGGCCCCTTCCGATTTCAGTAGTGAGCCATTTTGGACTCGACGGCAGATTTTAAATTTTAACAAATGCATGCAGCGATCCAATCAATTGTTCTGTATATTTTTCATGTCTAAACAGAATATAGTCGAAAAAATAACCTGTTTTTTGCGTGACAGATATTTTGAAACATCAGAATAATTGGTAGATTATGAATAAACGTCGTCAAATTCAAACTAAATGTAATGGCAAACAAATTTCTATTAATCATGGAGATAAAAAAACAGCCGTGAGCTTTAACGCAATATAAAATAATTTAACTTGAAGAATTACAATGATATATAAAAATTATTATAATTCTTATATATCATTATGTTATCTATTATTAATATATGTTTGATATCGCATTTACATGGACGTTCTTTATACAGGAATCTCGATTGGAAAACTCAATTTCTCCAGACAAATTAAACATTCGTGATCGAATTCAGGTAAATTAACTGCATATATCTCGCAATATTATTTGATTAATTGGTATAATGGCACAAATTCATGTCAAAATTATAATTAAAGTCGTTAAAAAAATAGATATGACATCTCGTAGGATTTAACGTCGGAGAATGGCGGACCTTGTCACACATTAATGGAAGCTGAGATAAAAGTGAATGGGATATACCACCAAAATTCATCAACTCAGACAATTTTTCCAATTGACACAATATCTGTATATGATAAAAAAATAAAAGTACTGCAAGAGAAACTTGCTCAATCGAATGCCAAATTATATGAATGTAAAAATAATTGCATGTCTTTACGTCAGGAAATAAAAAAAGCACAAAAGGTACAACTGTATTTATTTATATAGGTAGTGTATTTTTTTGTACAAGAATATATATAAATATATTTGTTGTGTTCTCATAATTGGGTATATGAATAATGATTGAAATTCGATGACAAGATTATCTGCAACGAAATTGGAGAAGATGTGACAATAGCAAGTCTGTTGAATAATAATCATTTGAGCGAATCAAATTGGAAAGGAAGAAGTCAACAAATTCAACAGCTTCAACAAAAAATTAGTGAACTACAGAATAAACTGAATAGTCATGGAAGAACGTCAAGTTCAACATCGAGTAAATCATAAAAAAATAATTTCCATTATATCTAATTCAATAAAATAAATAAATAGATTGATTTATTTTTTATTCTCTATGGCAAACTCACAAATTTATATGGAAAATGTCCGTAAAGTTTCTTTTGAGCAGAAAAATATCGTAAATGTGGAGAAGGAGAAGCGACTTGAAGTGGAAAATTTGTCGCAGGAATTGAAACAAGCTGAGATTTCATCTGAAAACAATCGAAAAAAATTGCACGCCGCAAAAGTCCGTATCAGAATATTGGAGAATGACTTGTGTTTGACGAAAAACCATTTGATATTATCAAATGAAAAAAAATCACACGATCAACAACTCATCGAGGCTCTTAACGTTAATAAAATAAATATTATTCTTTTATAAATGATTTAAATTGTAAAAATTACTCCTCAAATGAACTAGATATTTAATTCAATTTTTTTCTCGTAATTGCAGGGACAATTGCGCGCAATTGAAAGTCGATATCGTGATAGAGAAATCGAAATAAAAAATCAACGTGATAAATTTCAACGTGATTGTATCGAATTGAATAATGAATTGACTGCGGTAAAATTTCAAGTTGAACAGTTGCGTAAAAAAATTGGAGAACGTAAAACGGAAATTGATGCACTAAAGTAATTTTAAGAATTATTTTCAATTCGTTTTGTAAATTATTTCACACATGTAAATATTTGTGTTTTTATTCATTAAAACAGAATGAAGAAATCGGAGCGAATCTGTGAATCACTGGCGTCAGGTATCAGGACACAAGAGAGTTCAATAGACCCAACAAGATGTGAACGTCTCGGAGATTCAAATGAATATGTAACTTTGAGTTTGGCTGCGGAAGCTGAACGAGAAAGATTATTAGGATTAATAATAGAGTTGAATCGACGTCTTGATAAAGAACGAACTGACACCGACCACATAACTGTGAGTTAATAAATAAATTAATACAATTTTTGTCTCAAATAAAAATAATAATTAATAACAAATGAAATAAATATAAATATAAAATGACTACCATATTTTTATATCAGGAAATTTTACGTTGTGAAAAAAATAAAAATTCAAAACTAGAAAGAAAATTAGGTGTATTGGAAACGGAGCGATTGAAAATGTCAAGAATTAACACTGGCTATCGTGCAAAATTTTCAAAGTCACTGACTGGTGTCTCGGCATCAAAAGAACAATTAAATTCAGACGAAATGCATTACAAGTATGTTAAACTCCATTTTCTTCTCTTTTTCTGACTTCTCTATTAAATTTTATTTTTATTTACATTAATTTTTTTCGTTAGTCAATTTTTTAATTGGTTGTAGATTTGAATTGTTGAATGAGGAATGTCTTGTATTGAAGACACGTCTAATAACGGTGCAACGTGAAAAGGAAACCGATTTAACCACATACAAACACATGTTGGAGAATACGAAGAAAATATTTCAAGATGCGTGCAGGTTTTGTACACTTTCATTAATGAAAATATATTGATCCATTATAAGTAAAACTAGATATTGAAAATATAATCGTTTTTTAATAGGAACAATACCACAATAGCTCGAGGACACTCGACGATAACTGTATAAAAACAGAAATGAGTGAATAATAATAATAATAAATAGATGGAAAAACATAAAAAATTGATACATACTTAAAAATAAGTTCACATTTTTTCTATTTAATATAGACAAGACTAGCGCGCAATAATATTTATTACTCCAATACGTAGTAATACAATTAACATATTTATTTCTTGTTTTTTTTTTCTTTCTATAGATAACAGCGCAACACCATCTTCTTTATGGCACATTTTTGATACCATAATTTTTATGACTCATAATTTTTTTTATATAACATATTTACCAAGCGCCATACATTTACACTCGGCGCGTTATCTCATGCTCTGCTTTCATAATGTTATAAATTAATTTACTAGATATATATATTCCACAAGATTGAGAAATATCAACATAACCGCAGTCACATACCACCAATGACCCACACATTCAAACACTAAACAAATCACCTTTTCCTCTTGAACAAATTTCTTCGAACCTTGCTATCAATCACCAAAATTACAAATAAACGGAAAAACAAATTAACGTGAACATAAATTATCAACTACTGATAATACAAAAGAATTTTTCCATTAAAGTAAAAAACCCAAATGTCATGTTTCATAATTACACACCTAAGGGAATAAAATAAGAAATTCTCCACTTCAATTACGACACAACATATATTCCTATATGTACGTACATTATACTTATATTTACCTTATCAAAAGTGTCACAATTAAGCGCTTTCTTGTCAAACACAATAAGTCGCCTCGTTGGCACGAGCGAACGCACTCGTGAAAGCGCCCAACACATTTTTCAATAGTCCCAGTATAACAGTCCCACCATTGACGAG
>CAJUYH010000150.1:143506-162460 GCA_910591685.1 Galerucella tenella | reverse complement strand
GTTGAAGGTGTTTTATATGTACTGTATGAGGCCCGCGAGTTACAGGCAATGATATATATGTATATATACACCTGGCCCGATGTCCGCCGTGTATATATATATATATATACATATAGGCAATAGCTGTGGGTGATAAGAAAACGTGGCCGTGACGTCAATTGGCACAGGTATATGAAGCAACGCAGAGACGACATCTACCTCACTTGTTCTTGAACGTTCCTTAGAATCTTTTTTTTGTTTTTTTTTTATTTTTATTTTTGTATTTTCGATTAAATTTTTAAGGCCGTTTTATCCCCCTAATTTATCAAGGTTCACATACGACGTGCACTTTTATTTAGAAGTAATAGAACGTGTCAATTAATTATATTAATTCATTCTATATTGATAGTAAAGATAACAACGGATTTTTAATTGGCAGATAATTGCGGGTGAGTTTTTTTTATTTAAATAAATTTTATAATTGATTTTGTATTTGTTTGGTGTTTTTACTTCTCTTTTTCTTTTCATTGAAGGCGGAATTAATTGACTGTAAAATTTTGTACGGGCCGTTGTTTTTTTTTTTTTTTTTGAATTTATGATAGGCGTGATGAATACGCCACATGCGCCACTGTGTAAACGATATGCAACGTATTTCTCCTATTCATTTTATTTTATTTTATTTTTATTTTATTATTTTTTATTCTCTATTATTCTTTTCTTTTTCATCTAAATTCCCACTACGTTTGCGCGCTTTTCATGTGTAAATTCATCCATACTGTTACATACGGAGCAAGAGAGACCAGAAAGATATCACCGGCACATTGCTCTTCTCCACCGACGATGACACCTCATCTTTTTTTTTCTCACTTGAAATTACGTAATGTTTACACCGGCCTAAGACTTATATGTGCAGTGCGTGTATGTGTGTGTGTTTGTGTGTGCACTGTGGGTGGTGTCGGTATCTCAAGATATGTCGCGATGATGGTAATCCTTTCCTTTCTTTTTTTCTTATTTATTTAATTTGTAATATTCCAAATAAAAAAGATATTTTTATCTCTACAATTTTATTCTTTATCTATTTTTTTAAAGAGTAATAATTCCATTTTATTTCGTTTCATTTCACTTTATTCTACCATTATTTCGTTATGTTCTCAGCTTAACGAATTCTCCACTTCTTCTCTGTTCTCTCTATTACTTCGATAATTTCATAAGTGATATCACTTGTATCCAACTATATTAGCCACTTCTCAATATTTATTTCCTTTCATTTTATATTTCGGTAAATACACCTATGGATTTTCGGTTGATTGTTGTATGTACCTGCCATAACTTTCTTATCACCAACTCACACGTTTGGCTTATCATATCTCTCTTGTCATATTGCTACAGAATTGATAACGAAATAATTTTTTTTTCCTCACTTGACATCTTTTCTTGCTTTTTTTTTTCCTTTTTTCATTCCGTCTCATCATCGTGTGAATATCATCATCATCATCATCATCATATATCTACAACAAATATTGAACGACAGAACGAATAATAAGATTAAAAATTACTTTTCAATTTTTAACTCCTACAGCACATTTTAAACAACAAATTATTCATAATATCAAAACAATTAACGTCCAACTATCAAAAAAAAAAAAAGAAAAGAAACAATAAATGAATAAATGTATGTAATACATAAAATCTATATGATAAATTTCTTTTTTTTATCATCCATCAAAGCAAGAGAAAAACTGAAGGGAGAAACATGAAATACAATTGAATTTATTTCGAGCATATGAAAAAATATTGAACACATCATACATCACAGACTATAATCGACTATTTAAGCAGTTGCCGCGACACAGGTGAGAATATGAAAACACCTGATCAAATAAAGCACAAGAAATTTGTATTAATATATGTAGCACGCACTACATGCATATATTACAATAGATATAATATAAATTCGATGAAGAACAAGTCGTATAGAGTAGCGAGAGAAATAAAAAAAAATTGAGAACAAATCAAAAGCGAAAAAATGAAGGATAATGAGCAAAGCAGAAACAGAGAATAAGAACAATAAAAAAAGAAGAAGAGTAATATAAAGTGAACTAATCCTAAATGATACACTCATTCGTTTACTCAGACATTAGGAGCACACTGATAATCGCAAGCGCTGTTGAAATAAATTTAACGAGTTCTTGATCTTACGTAAATTGCCTGAAGGTGTCCCTACCCCGCCACGAACACATACACACGTATCGCTACACACGCGGTTGCCACGAGGGCGACATTGCAGTCTTCACTAGTATAGTCTTCGGGAGTTTATTACCTCGTGTTCATTCTGCCATCAACACCTTGTAGGTTGAGTCGCGCAACCAGGAACGTTCAGTGAGAATTATTTCTGTATTATTTTCTATATTCAAATACTTTGGCGAACGGAATTCAACAAGTTGCTTTGCCTATTACTTAATATTCACCAATTATTTAATTATTTTTACCTGCTTATTGTTAATTGAAAAGTGATTCATTTTAATTTTATTGATTCTATATCGATTGTAATTTATTGTAAAATTGTTTTCCTTGTATGATTTGTTTGTTTCATTTCATTGAATTTTATTCTGTTTGAATTGTTCAAAGTGTTGGAGAGAATCGAGAGGGTGCTTGCAACAATGCAATTTATCACAACAAATATCTTTATTTTACGTATATACAGTGTGTATACTTTCAATATGAACTCAATTGTAAATTTTCAGATATAATAAAAATTTGATAAATCGGTAAAAAATTGTGGGACCCGCTGTAAAATCAAACGTTTTTTCTTATCAAATAGTGTTTGAAATATGGGATATAAATTTAGTCAATTTTGTTACCGGCCATTTCACAAACTCTGATATAACTAATGATGGAATTGTTCACTTTATTGGATGTCGTTCATGTAAAATTCAACTTATTCATTCAATTAATTCATTTTTTTCCTTCAAAACTTGATACTGTGTTTTCGCTACATTTAAATGTTTATATTTCAAAAATGAAACGCTGTATATATATAAATACATATTTATCAACACACATAAATAAGTGTTCATGTTAACTACCGACACGGGATAATAAGTAAGTGAATTTTCCTGATGTTTGCCGCGCAATCAGGTGAGCGCTAAAATGTCGGCGCACTCGCACCACCACGATAACGAGCAAAGTCCATCCGTATTGGCACTTTGTCGCTATATATAATACGGTATTGCACTCTTAAAATAAACCGAGTCTTACATATATACTGAAAGAACGCAAAAACCAAAAAAAAAATATTAACATCGATAAACCATTGAAAAAAATCGCGAAAAGTGAAATATAAACTGAAACAAATTATTTTTGTTGCGTGTTTAAAAGAGGCGGTTTGCTATCAAGAGAGCTATCCATCGACAGTATGGTAATAGTAACACTGTCATGGAGTTGCTCTCTTTGTGGACACCGCTCAATTCAACATATTAATAAATTTATTTGATTATATTGTTAATAATTTTTAAGCCAAAATTATGAAAGCATGTCTCAGTGTGCGATCGTCATAATTTCTTATCAATGTTGTCTTTTAATTGTTTTAATTTATTATATTTACTATTTTTTTTACATATATTGAAATGTTTGTTTTCAGTAGCGTGCACATATATATATATATACACTGTTGCCTTAATATTGCATCCCCCTTTTCTACAGTGCGATTATTTTGTATGTATATATATATATATATATTTATATTTATATATAACACAAGAGAGTTTACCAACGTCGCTCATGGAATCAGAATAAGTAAACCCAATGGTTGAATGACCTTTTTCTTGATTAGAAGCGCATACACGACTCCATATACAGTGTATATGTCTGGTTGTCTTTCATATATATAATGTGCGTCAAATAATACATACATGTATATATATATATATATATATATATATGCATGTATATTATGCCATGAACTCTAAACACCATAAAGCCATATAGCTATGCAAACTCACCGAGACGACGACGACAACGACGACTACGACACATACCAATACACTCCTGCTCGTTAATACATAAAAGTATGGTCACATATAAACTTTGCTTTTTTTACTTTTTATTATTTTATATATTTCATTATTGCCATCGATCACAATTCGAAACGGCCATTAATCCTGCAACATTAAATTTTCATTAAATGTATAAGTATATAATAAAGTATTCTGCAATTATAAGAATTGGAAAAAAAAGCAAAAGCTCTTTTATTTGGTTTTTTTCTTCCAAACATTTTCATTTGTTTGATGATATTTCATTCGTTATTGCCGATAGTATAATTTTATTTTTATTGATTGTATTTATATTTATTGGTAGTTGATTAATATAGTTTGAATTGTTGTTAATTATAAAGAGGACGAAGTGAAAAATAAAGAGAAACAGAGCGGACGAGAAAAAATAAAACAGATAGAACAATTTCTATTTTTTTTTCTACATAGATTTCTTTTGTACTGTACTCTGGCACCTGGCAGCAAATAGCTCGAGATACTGAACCTGATAACGATAGTGCGTTTTAAAATCAAGGTGAAAAAAAGAAAAATATTAACGTCATAACAGAGTGACAATTTATATAAATGACTTCATAGTGAGTATTGATTGTCTATTAAATAAATATGTTTAATAAATATCTTTAAATGTTATATAAAATTGAATAAAGTCAGGTTGAATTTCTTATTCAACTACATACTCCATGCAATATATTCAAATTCCAATTAATGCCGAGTTAATGCACTTCAACAGTCAATTAATTTAATTTTTAAAATAAAACTAATAATTCGTTTACTTTGTCTCATTCTCTTTCATTTTCACGATTGATGTTGATTTAATATTGCAATTATGCAATGTACAGGTGAATTCGCGAGTGTGTATAAACACACAAGTGTCATTATTGCAGACGCAATCTACATATGTCCTCGATTTTGTAAATGAAACAAGTGCACGGTGTATGTGAATAATATATATTGGCAGCGTTGTAAGAGACATGGAATCTTCTCTATCTACATTGTGCCTTCGTTGCATATCTTTGAATTTGAAATCGAACATAAATAATACAGCTACATATATATATATTATTGTGGACTAGTTTCAAAAGAATATTGAAGAAAAGAATTTACGTTGCAAGAACAAGAAATTTAGCAGGTAATATAACTTTAATAATAGATATTCTAACACTCGTTTATCGTATATGTGCCTTGTCTGTCTATTTCAACAGCTCCGCTTAAATAATAAATAATAAAATAATTTCTTGTACAATATTATAAATTCATAAATGAATTTAATATTATAGAAACAATATGCAAGATGAGATATAATATACATATATATTAAATTGAATGATGGTGATTCATCAAACCTTTATGTGGCGAAATATGAAATGACTTTTTTGTGTTACTTATTCAAACAGGAAGTCACAGGCAGAGTAGCACACATATATGTAGATAGAGTGAAGAGTAAAACGAACAAATGGCAACACGATGTAGAATAGACTTTTGTCTATAGATATTCAACCTGAGCCAAAACATTTTCCCGTGTGTGTCTTTATTTCATGGTTAAAGAAAGAAAAAAAGAAAAAAAAATGACGAAAAAAGTAACAAAACGTCTTTTAGAAAAAGATGGAAATAATAAAAAGGAGGTTGACGCAGTCACAATACATTTCAAAAAATAATAAGTATGTCATTGCAATGATGATATTGCGTCAATTCGTATACATATAAACACATGTAAAGAAACACATCAATAAATCTCACCTGGCTCACAAAGTATACGTAAAGACTTGTGGTTTTCGTGGAAAGCAAACATATTTTACTTGAATATAAATAAAGTCAAAGTATGACTTCCCCCATATTATATGTATAGATATACATGACAATGTTACTGTAAACGTTAAATTGAACATCTTTGATATATCCTATGTGTTGACTGTTTAGTTTTGTCATTGACAACTATTTTTTTGTCTCGACTCCGCCATTGTCCACACATCTATTATTGAACTGCTTGAAACAAATTATTTACAATAATCAAAAGTTTCTTGGTATACATATACACATATTGTTTTTCTACGAAAATAAAATATATATATATATATATATATATATATATATGTATACA
The DNA here is from genome assembly GCA_910591685.1 of Galerucella tenella. Classification (NCBI taxonomy): domain Eukaryota; kingdom Metazoa; phylum Arthropoda; class Insecta; order Coleoptera; family Chrysomelidae; genus Galerucella; species Galerucella tenella. The sequence continues at coordinate 156,334 of CAJUYH010000150.1, read as the reverse complement.
CTATTTCTCAATATTTATCAGTTAAAATATTCAAACAATGACATGATAATTTTCCAACGCAATACCATTATTACTTAAAAATTCATATATATATATATATATATATATATATATATAATTGTGCGATTGTTGTCAGATAATTAAGAAATTCTTTGTGATAAAGAAAATGAATGTTTTGTCCTACCTTTGTGTATATAGCAAAGCACACGGGATACAATTAATATTCGCTGTTACAATGGTTTTCTTTTTCTGTTTATATTTAATTGTATGTGTGTGTGTGTGTGTGTGTGTACATATATGAGTTGCGAGGCGGTTGACGGTTATAAAATATTATTTATGACCGGTTATAATGCTGCGCGGGGTTTATTTTATTTTAAAAATTCCAGTAGTGATGTTTACCGTAACACAAGATGGCGTGCTAGGATGGGGCAAAACTAGCGCTATCTGAGTTGGATAACTCAACTGTGTATTTGTATACATATCGACAAAGGTAAGTGTTTGAAAATGTTTTATTCATATGTATATTCATTTATTTGTTATTGGATAATTGCAGATGTTGATGGAATTTGGTCGAGAGGTGTTTCTCTCCCTCTCATACCAATGATGATTTAATAATTTATTTTCGCCCGGTAAATGTTTATTAATGCATATATGTTATATACTCAACAATTTGAATCGTATATTATGATTCTGCATAATCATAAAAATTACGTATCAATAATGAACGATAATATATTTTTTCAAGAGTCCCATCTAACACTTTGGCATTTAAAGCTCTTCACTGTCTTTCAAATAAACAAGTAGTTCCTTTCTATTGCTATATAAATTCGAGAATGATTGCATTAACGATTCCATTGTTATCTGCATGGTAATTATTCATATTAAATGTTGATATGTTAACATAAAGCTGGCAATTTTTAAACGTAAATATTTAAATGGAAATGATAAAGTCCTAACCTCAAAGTTCCACTATTTCATTTCTTCCCATTCGAAACTGGCGCCTCCTGGGTCGCATACTGTCAAATATAAAAATGGCGCGAAAATCTTACCGCCAAAAAACTAACCCATAAATGAAATAAAAATGGCGACATCAATGCCAAATAGTTGTTTTATCAAGCTTCCAATTGTAATTTAGAAACTATTACCAATATAATCAATCGATTAAACATTTTATCAAATAAATTACAGCAAATTGTAACTCAATTATTTATATTAAATTTAAATTTTCGGTGTTACATACTTAGTGTACAACGGATTTCATACAGGTTTGGAATAATTTGAATGACACTTATTATTTAATATTCCATTCACACAATTAACATTTAATAATCATGTACGTACAGTTAATGTTCTTAGAAGCAGCAGTGATACAATAATAAAGGATGGAGTTTAGACGAAAACGTCGACATTTGGCGGTTCAAGAGCATAATAATAGTTTGTTAGAGCAATATCCACATGATGTACAAATGTATCATAAATATCCAATAGAGGTCTTTCAATTACACGAATTTCGTGAATTAGGCGTAGAAAGGAGAAACAGTAAGTATATTATACTTATTGCAATTGAAATCAACAAATATTATTGATAAAAAAAAAAGAAGACACAATTAATTGATTTTATTTTTAGTCCTTAAGATGATTGAATTATTATTGAACAGATCGGATGTGCGAACAATCGAAGAGCGTAAAGCAGCATTGATAAGTTCATTAAGAAGAGATGGTTACAATTATGCTGCGAAATTATTGAATGGCCAGGGTTGTGCATCGCACACAGATATTGAATTAGAAGCGAGGAGACGCGACACAATATCACATTTTGTTCTTCGACTTGCATATTCACAAACACCAGAATTAAAAAAGTGGTTTGTAACAATGGAAGTTGAATATATGAAGATGAAACTCACGTCTTTAAATAAAGACGGAATGGCTAAATTATTGGCACTCAATCATTTTACATATCAACCTGTGAGTTGTTAATTATTAATTTTAATTGCAATAGATACATTTGTTTTATTATTAATTTCTCAATGTCACATAGTAACATTTTTGAAATTCTTCCATGGGCATTGTTTAATCTCATTTTTCAATGGCATGATTTTATAATTCGAAATATTTCTCATCACTATTTAATTAGTCATCGCTTTTTCATTTAAATTGAATGACTATTCGAGATTCCGGAAGCGAATTTTAGAACCGAATATTTCTTAAAAGGTTCTAACTAGAGTCTGAAACATTTAAGGATTGATATTGTGAGTGCAATGTAATAAATATTCTAGTATTTTGATTTTAATTATACCTACAGATTTCACAATACGAAAAGGACGATTTGCGCGATCAACTTTTCGCATCAACTCCAAAGATTCCCTCAATAGACAACATAGATTTTTATAAAGTGCCTTTCGCTAAAGTACTTGACCTAGTTAGAGCAAGAAAAGTATATCTCAAAAAGGGCATTGCATATACACCACAATTTGAGCTTTCATCTTTATTTATATCACAATTTAAGCGACAATTGACAAAAGCAATTGAGGTATTATATTCGTTTTCACTTACACAATTTTTGCAATTTTAATCTCATTATTTTCCATTGCCACTACATAAATGTATTATTTTTTCTTTAGGGTGTAACTGAATGTTTTTATGCATTACAAGGTGATGAGAGAATTTATGGATACTTGAAAAATTTACCGGATTATTTTCCTCAAGCGGATCGCGCCGTGTGGTCAACAACAGAAACTCCAATTGAAGCGTTGGACGATGTAAATAAATATCATATACATCCAACAATATCACAAATTGTTCATACATAATTCATTTTAACATTTAATACTTTCGTTATATTTATTTTAGCTATCAAAAACATCATTTCCCCTGTGTATGCGAACACTTCACGAAGCTTTAAGAACAAATCATCATTTAAAAAATAATGGTCGTATGCAGTATGGTCTATTTTTAAAAGGAATTGGTGTAAAAATGGAGGACGCGTTGCAATTTTGGCGTTCGGAATTTACAAAAAAAATTGAACCGGACAAATTTGATAAAGAATATGCATATACAGTTAAATTTTTTTACGGCACAGTTGGCAGTCAAAAAAATTATACGCCAATGGGCTGTGCAAAAATAATAAGCAATATTGCGGGTGCTGGTGAATATCACGGTTGTCCATATCGGCAAATGGATAGCGAATCATTGAAGAAAAAATTAACATCTTATGGATTGTCTGCCAACGGTATATATTTATATACAATTAACAATGGTATTTTATTGTCTGTAATATTGTATTTTTATTCTCTATTCTCAATATTATTACATAGGTGTTGATGAAATTGTTGGATTGGCGAAAGAACATCAGTATCAATTGGCATGCGTGAAGTACTTTGAAATTGCTCATAAATCACCGCCTGAAAATCCTGTGATCCATCCAAATGCATATTATTCCGACAGCCGTAATCTATTAGCTAAATTCACCAACACTAATATCACAATCACGTCTGACACTACTGCTGCTGCTATTGCTGCTACTAATGGTAAAGTATTGATTTATTACACAGTATATGAAGATAATTACTATTCATCCTACTACTTTAAATACTATAATTATCGATTATTTATTATTATTCTTTATATAATCGTTTTTAGTTAAATCCAGCAATGATAAATCCGCAACGATACAGACAACAAAAATTAAGCCGGAAATAATTGCATCAATACGAACACCAGATAGAAATTACAAGAGGAAAAGTGGCAAAGTTGATATTGTTGATATTGAAAAGCTCCTAAATGATGACGAAATGTGAAGTAATGTTTGAATAGATGCAAAAAAAATTGGCAAATATTTGTTTATTCACTAGACATTTATTAATATCATCAAATAATTATTCGACATGCATATGTATATATTTTTTTTTTCTTCGGTTAGTATTAAAATGACATTTTGATTGAGTTTGCTCGATATTTCCACAACTTCAATTACATATTGAAATCATATATGGCTGCACGTGAAGCTCTAGTGAAGGTAAACTGCCTTGATTTGACATACAGAGGCAAAAGAAGCAGCGGCAAATGGTCACGCGTGAAATTGGATCGAATGTCTCTCTATTTTTCTCTGCAAATGCCGCTCCTCACGGGGAACTCATATTATATATTAAAAACATGCTCTCTCACCCTACACCGCAATGCCAGTAACCATTAAAAGACGAACGCGCGCGCGCGCTCATGTAAAGGTCAGAGTAAAACGGCGGCGAAACGTTCTCGTTTGAAGTTTTGCTCGATTTGTAGGCGCCTCCTCAATGGTATAATTTCTTATGCAATAATATATACTTTGTACTTTTTCACAGTATACAACTGATGTATGTGCTTTCTTTCATATTACAATCGTCAAATTACAGACTATACGGGCTCGGAAAAAGGAAAATGAAACGTGAATTGAATAAAAGAGAAAGAAACAGTGAAAAGATAAATTAATTTAAGTCGTGACCATGGTCTTTGTTAAAGTATAAACATTTTTAACTAAAAATAAGTCAATTTGTGTGTAGTCTTTGTCAATGTAGATTACGTGGCGCACCCGAAGTATTTCACTCATGCTGAATGAATTGCCATTGTGGAATTCAGTGAGCCATTTCTCAAAGCATCCGATAACATTGCAACAACACCCATATACTATTGCGTGTGCTGTCTCTCTTCTTCTTGACAGTAGTATTGTCTCTGTATAATATATATATATATATATATAGCATGAGGTGTAGCACAGCCAGCCTCGCGTTGCATCAACAAGTACAAGCGCGTGGATAAGAATTCACTTGGATGGACCGTTGAAACCGCAACAATTTATTTTTCTTTCTCTTTTTTTTTTTGTTCAACGTCCATCAAGAAAAAAAAATGTACGCGCGTCCGCGAACGATGTGCATTATTTCGAAAGAAACGAATGTAAGAAAATAAATGCGCGCGAGGTCGCAAATATATTGATGATGAGACCGAAGTCAATATATATATAATATATAATCCATGTATATGTGTGTTTATTTTCACTTTAAAGAAATGCAAGGAGAGAGAGAGTGAGAGAAGGTAATCAATAAATTTCAGTCGACCGTTGTTCGACACACTGTAGATATAAAGATACTCCGGTGAACGTGTCGTTAACGATCAAATGAAATGCGCTTCCTCAATTACTATATTACGTCTGTATGAGTTTATGTGTGCTGCGCTAATCGTATATAATAATTCATTTGCTCACTTATTTCTCGCCGCCCTTTGCTCTTGCACACACAAAATTATTTAACTTGTACAAATTCAAATTTTTTTTTTTTAAGTATTTTCCTATTATGAACATCACTAGTTTTATCATGTTTTTCTTTTCTTGTTTTCTATTTTGTGTCCCGGTTATTAGAGCTTTGTAGCCATTCTCACGCTCCCAATGTTGTAAATATTCAGACTGTCGTCTTTGTAAAATAAAAAAATTAGATATCATTCTGTATATATACATATTTATATTTATTCAGGAATATTTTGTTTTTCCCCGTCATTTTAAAACATAATTATACTGTTGCTCGGCAATGTGGAATGCTTTTTGATCATCTTCAAACGAATTCCATGAATATAAATGTCATCTTTTTACATGGATTTACTGGAATGTATATGTACATGTATTACATATGATATATTTCTTAACTAAATAGATAAAATATACTCGCGCGCGTACACATTTTTCTCATCAAAAACGTAACGACTTTCGAAAGCATCGAATGAAGCGTTAAAACGTTTATGTAATCGAATGATCATTTTATTAAACTTACTGCTATCATATTATCGTTTGATAGATCAGATTAATTATTGAAGGATGTAAATAATGGGTTGAGGCGAGAATAACAAGAATCGATCGAGTTGTGCATGCAACCATAGATCGATCTACTCGATGGCCATTTTCATAAACTAAATATGATCTTTAATAATTCAATCGAATAAAATATATATACGTATTTAATTTTTTTTTTATTCAGTTTAATGCAATACTGTTGGTATTTATTATGGAATGAGATTGAACTGTAGACGTAAAGAGTATTTCTTTGATTGATAATTGTTACAAATGCACGAAGAAATTTTTTTTTGTACGTCCCAATGTGTTTATTATTAACAATTCGTGATTTATTGAAGATATATTGAATGAAATTGGATAAAGGTGGGATTCAACATTCGAACAATGAAGAATCCTTTTGAATAGTGTATCAATTAATAATTATTTTTTATTAATCTCAATTATATTAAGTGGAAAATTGTGTAGACAATTAAAATACCATTTTTTTTTTCTTGTTTTTGATAAACGCCTCTGTAACATTAATTTTTTAATTTGCTTGCATCATTGCTTAAAGAGAAATATGGCGATAGCTAAGGACGAGGGTATCTTTGTATTTGCCATTCAATTTCCGGCAGATCGTTGAGTAATGGTGTAATCTCAATTTCGCGCATTTTTAAACGAAAATCTCTATCATAATATTCATAGTGATCATTTGGAATGCGTGCAAAAGTGTAAAAGTTAATTAGAGAGATTGTGCCATAGACAATAAAGGACAGCGATTTCTATCATATAAGATTAAAAAAAAAACGCGTAAAATTTCCGTCAAAAAAAAATGATAAAATTTTTTATTACAATACAAATTTGCGATACAATCCCGTTAAATTGATGCGAATCGAATTTACTTGTACATTTCCGTATGGATTTCGTTTTGTTGTGAAGAGGACCTCGCCTTGGCACAGTCCCGTCTTCTCCATTCTACTCCGATTCACCTCTGGCATAACACGAGCACTGTGTGATCAATGCTTAGATAATAGCAAAAGGGCTGGGTATTCTCAAAGTAACACTCGGTTGATTTCTCACTTTTATTTATTCTTCCTCATAAATACAAAATATATATATATATATATACATATATATAGACATATTTATTATTCCTTATTGTCATTTAGAAAGCAAATAATTCCATTGTGTTAAAGCTGTTGTTGTTTGTTGCCAGTTGCATATTCATTATCATTCGCTCGCAATATTTCGATGAAACATTCGCCCACATCATTTAACTATTATTATTCACTTGCAATCACGTCCGAAATGTTTCTTTTTCTCTTTTTCTATCACTCTGTTTCTCCTTACGTTTTATGTGATGATGACCCCATTTTTTTTCAACGTCATATATCGAACTACCATATCTCATTTTCCATTCTCGTTAAGATGTTCTATAATAATATTGCTTAATTTCAATGTCGAAAAGTGTACAAGAAGATATAATACAAATCGCATATTAACATTTGATCAATTTATCAATTACTTACTTATTCAATTTTTTTTTTGACCATACATCGAGATGATATATAAATTGCATTAAATTTGTTATAATTATTGTGCATTTGTACTGTTTTTCGTATTACAAGTTCATTTAACTACGTAAATTGAATGATTCAACTGATTCAATGATCTCTTACCACAATATCACACTTGTATATATATCCGTTGATAATTAGTTCGTATATAATGAAGAAAAAAAAAGTTAAACGATTAGCAAATATGTTCAAAGTGGCGCCAGTCACATGTACACCATGTGAAGATGATGCTTGCACACTTTCATGTGACCCGATTGATCGACCTTCAGCCCACAAATGCACCCAACCGATCTATATCACTATATAACGATTAGTATTACAAGTTTGTAATACTACATAACAGTTGTATTTAATATTGCGCAACAATTGAGAGCATCACCGTGGGCTTCTTCAACACTGTACTCTTGTAGGGCAGCTCTCTCGTCTAAACTCTCATCCTTATATTTCTCTTTCTCTTTGTATATATGTATATGCATTTTATATATAAACGACACAACAATAATGACTCCAACTTATCCAAAGAAGGATAGTAGAGTTTTATATAGCACAACACTTCTTCGTTTTCGTCTTTACAAAAATGTCTTTCTCTCTTTCATTCCTCCTCATCTTGTTTCAAATGATATGTCTATGTATATATATGTATGTGTATCATTTTATCATTGGTTCTCTTTCTAATGCATAGGTTACTGGTAAATGAACGACTTATGTGATGATGTTGGTGGGAGGAAGACGATCCGGACACGCGTGGAACATCATGGTATATAAGATACAGCTGGGATACCGATAGACTCACAATTACAAATCGCCACTGGAGTAGACAACTGTGTTTATAAGGGTGTTTTTGGTGCTTATCTAATTTTTGGTTTGCCAGTGTACAATAAATAGATATTGATTCACTCATTCATTCATTAATACGATAGATAAATTGATAATTTGCGAGAAATATTCAGATATTGTTCAAACAGTATCAAAATGAAAGTGGTAAGTATTATTGTTTTGGTTTATGACAATTGATTTATTATTTTCGGTTTTATTCAATGATGTTTGTTTTATTTTGTAGAAGTATTGCATGGTGATGGTGCTGACGGTGATCAGTACGTGTATGGGAGCGAGACTTGATAATACTTATCTACCGCCCGGAAGTGCGGGTGGTGCTGGTGGCGCAGGATTAATCCCAGCTCCAAGACCGGGTGGCATCAGTGGTGGTGGTGGTGGTGGTGGAATTGGACATGGTGGACGACCAGGTGGTGCTGGTGGATTTAGCGGCGGTTAGAAAATAAAAATATTTTATTGCTTTATCATTTACAATTTTCAATTTTTGATTTTATTAATGATTGAAAAAAATTTTATTATCATTTTTAGGCGATGGGCTTGGAGGTGGTATTGGTAGTCGTCCAATTGGCGGAGGTGAAACTCGTCCTGGTGCTGGCAGACAAGCGGGTGGCGGTGGCGGCCAAGAAATTCCTATTGTTAATTACTCAAACGAAAACAATGGCGATGGCAACTATGCATTCAGCTACGAAACAGGAAACGGAATTACCGCACAAGAAACGGGTCAGTCGCAAGGTAAATAAACACGTATTATATATGTATATCTATATGTATATATTGAATGGCAATTATTCACCTGTTTCCTCATCATTTCCATAGACATTTCAATAGAACGAACGTAAATTATTTTGATTGAATTCTATTGAGCCATCGCAACGTTTTTTTCACTTGCCGTACTACCAATTTATTTTTGTCCATTTAAGGTGATGATGGATCTGTAAGTGGATCTTATTCTTATACTGGACCTGATGGGGTCCAATATTCAATTACGTATACAGCAGATGCCGATGGTTTCCATCCGCAAGGAGCACATATTCCTACACCACCGCCGATACCACCAGAAATTCAACGAGGCGTCGATTTGGCTTTGGCGGCTGAGGCTCGCGGTGAAAATCAAGACGGCGGTTCGACAGGCGGACATGGTGGTGGTGGTGGTGGTGGGCAAGGTGCTGGTGGATATGGAGGACGTGGAAGTGGTGGTCGAGGTGGTCAAGGAGGTATTAGCAAAATTTGTTGAAATGATTTTTAATCATATTTGATTTTAATATACATTGTTTCACTTCAATATTATTTTCTTTAATTTAGGTGGCTTCGGTGGCGGACAAGGTTTTGGTTTTTCCGGTGAGTCATTGATGCATTTATTTATCAAATTATTTATTCAATAAATAATTTAATATTGCTCTATTTTGTCTTTTCCTCCGCGCTCTTAGATGGACATGGTGGTGCTGGCGGTGCAAGACCAAGTGCAGGTGCAGGTGCATCAACTGGTGGAGGTAGTGGTAGTGGTTCTGCTTATCAAGGACCGAATTCCTATCAAACTAGTTCACATGCTGGATATCAATATTAAAAGAAAAAAAAAGAAAGCTTGAAAGAAACATAAATATTCAATCACCGACATCTCATATTCAAAGTAGACCGTTTGATCATAATATCGTATTTAACAATTATATTCAATGGCAGACTTGTGTACATAACAATATATGATTTTATCATTTCACAATTTATTTTTGCCATTTGTATTTGTTTTAATTTTCGTTTTTATCCATAAAATAAATATACAATCATCTTTTTTAAATAATGAAAAATCACGCTTTGTCATTTATACCATTTTTTTTTCTTTTTTTTTTTTCATATCTTTGTTCAGATGATGGTATGAAAATAATTATTTACTAGCTGAATAAACGACAATATATAGATTTTCTTTATTTATACACGAATAAATGATACATCTCAAATTTATATGTATATACAGTGCATTTCGGCATATTAAATTAATTTATGTTGTGGGAGGATATTCAAAATTGGTGTAGAATTTAATTATGAGGTGGTTCTTGTCTACAGTGAGACATTACTCTCATATTTGTTTTCATACAATAGAAGTATATTCCAAAATTCAAATTTATTTCAATAGTATTTATATAATATAATTGGTTGTAATAATATTTATATCAGTCAAATGTGTTTGTCTATTCTTTCTGTAGACAGTTTACCAATGACGTAAAAAATTATAATTCTTCATATCAAATCCAATTATTTTCGTTGTAAATTACAAGATCAAGTGCTCAAAGGCCCCGAAATCGCATTTCAATCAGTTCCACAATTGCATTTTGACGACATATTACATACAAATAATCACCACGATCAAACGATAATTCAAATTGCGAATATAAATTTCCATTAACTGTTGCAGTAATTTATGCAGAATATTAAGAAAAATTGTGTAAATAATTGACAAATGTAAATGTCATATTATTTATAATGATAATTAATAATACATAGTAATCAATGGAGAAATATTTTTTTCTCAATTTTTCATTTTTACTATTATGTTTAAGTATACTTTCTTTTTTACATATAAATGTATACTGAACACAAATAATTTATTTATCCCCGATATCACAGAATTATTTACGTAGTTCAATAAGAATTAAATCACGTCAACTGTCAGATCCAGATTAATCGTGCAATATTAACATAATTATAATTGAATTAATTATGTTTTAATACATATATTAATATTTTAATTATATTCCAGAAAAAAAAAACATTATCATAAATTAAACGAATCGCCAAAAGTGAACCCAAAATAACAATCAAATTGTGACTATAAACTACAAAAAAATACTGTGTGCGTGCAATTAATTTTAAACGAGAAAATAGCAATTACATCAAATGAAAAAGTATCATTTCCTAAAATTACATTGCATGTTTTTTTTTTGCAATTTTTAAACAATCATTCATCTTCAAATGATAACACATAAATTGAATCAGACTGGTGATGCAAAACTTCTCTTCTTCCACCATTTATTTTTCGGCGCACCAACACCATTGTAATGATCGTTATTATTGTCATTACCATTAGAAGCACGAGCAAATTGTATGAATAATTGTTCCAATGTCGATGACAATACAACATAATCTTCAATGCAATTGTATTGACTTTTCAATTCATCCATCAATGTATACATAGTTGTCCATGTAACATTGGCATCAACAACATGATAACCAAGAAATCCGGTATTCTGATCAATCAAATTGCAATTTAATTTGGACACTATTCGCTGTTTGATAGCCTCGATATCGTGATACGCCTGTATTGATGCAAGCTTAATATGAATATTATATCCAGCGCCAAAACGTTGTTTCAATTCTTGACTCGCGCCAACGCAAACAATTTCACCGTGCACCATTATTACCAAACGATTGCAAAGAATTTCACACTCCTCCATACTATGTGAAGTTAATATTATTGATTGACCTGCATTCTGACATGATTTCAATGTATTCCATAGTGATCTACGCGCCGCTGGATCAACACCAGTTGTTGGCTCATCCATCAATACAAGCGGTGGATTGCCAATTAATGCCATAGCAATATTCAATCGACGTTTATTACCACCGCTGTATGTTCCACTTGGTTGAAAAGCGCACGGTGTTAAATTTAATTTTGCTACCCATTGTTTGACAATTGTCGGCAATTGAGATTGCGGTATGCCGCGAAGCCGAGCAAATAAGTACAAATGATCCCAAGCATTTAGTGTACTTATAATAGCATCTTGCTGCGGACAATAACCCATCGCTGCCAAATAATTCGTACGATCTGATGTACTATTGTATTCGTTGAGATAAATTGTTCCGCTATTTTGTATTATTTCACCGGTTAGCATTTTAAATGTTGTACTTTTACCAGCGCCATTCACACCAAGCAAACCAAAACATTCACTTTCTTTTACACGAAAATTAATTCCCTTCACCGCATGTAAATCACCATAATTCTTTCTTAATCCTTGTACGAGAAATACATTTCCATTGTCATGATGTTTTATATTGCGGCCTTTGATGCGCTTTACAATTTCATCATTTATAATTGCTGTTTCGCTCTTTACCATTTCATCCGCTGTTGATGTGTCAACAATTGGTTTATTTCCACGTATTTTTATTATCAATCTTGTGATGTATTGCTGTTCAAGAATGAAGATAATTCCGAAATAAAAGATTGGCGATACGCCGAGCCATATAAGTGATACATGAAGATCGGGACCTAACTCTTGATGCATATAATACGGCAGTGGATTTGCACAATAATTATCGGAGCACAGCATTAAACAACATTCATCACCGCTTATGCACGATATGTCAATTAATGCATTTGACAAACGTCGGCAACGTGCATTTCGCACTAAAACGGAGAAGAATGCAAAATGGCCGTATGTTAAACTCAAATGTGGCACAAGTAAAAATATTTTACTTTGAATATTGCGGAAAATTCGATAGAATTCGTTATTAGTACTTAATGCAACGACAAATAATATCATCTCCACAAAAGCTGTAAACAATCAAATGCATGGTTATAATTGTGTAAATTAGCAAATGAAAATTATATATAGTATGTATTTTCTTTTTTTTTTT
>CAJUYH010000150.1:86806-143406 GCA_910591685.1 Galerucella tenella | reverse complement strand
TTTTTTTTTTTCTTTCAATTCAATAAACACAATTTACCCATTATTATTGGCGTGATGGCGAGAATTATTGTTGTAGCATTTGGTGAAAGTTTGAAAAAAGTGCTGAGATACACCAATGGCAGAACACTCAATCCGAACAAGATTAATAGCATCAAAGTAATACCTAAAGAAGAAAAAAAATATAACAAATTTAATTTATGTCAATGTATTCCTACATGAATTTTTGTGAATTTCAATAAATATAATGAATCAATAATAACCGATTTCTGTTGCATGATAAAGCTGCGTTTCTAATAATATATCCACGCTGATGAATAATGATAGTAATAGCAATATCGATATAACATATCGTATAACATCAAATAGGTATGTCGTTGCCCAATACATTAATTTTGGTGCGCCAGTCATCATTTGCAGTTGTTTCACACCCGATAATATTTCAGTCAACGGCTGAATAACATATAGTGCAATTGCTGGTGCCAAAAAAATAATCATCGATACCGTCAATATTGATCCAATTTCTTCCTGTCCTTTGTTAAATGCCTGTACATCAGGCAATGTTTCCGCGGACATTTCAATGTGATATTCTTCATCATTGGTTAATGCTTTTACAATCGTATTTGTAATACAATTAATTGTAATTGGTATTCCAAGAACCGCAGTACCAGAATAAAAGCCATTGGCTATTACATCATCTTCAGCAGTATTATTAAACTCGGCCGATACAATAACTTTATTCCGATACGATACCACATCATCTTTAGCATAATTCAATAATGTATCAGTTATACTTGGAGTTGGGTAAATTTTCGTTGCATTCCCACCATAACTTGCAATTGTATTGAGATACATATGACTCAAAAGTGATTTATCCGCATGAACAAATGCTCGTGCACCTTCATAATCACCCAATGAGATTGAATATACAATATTGGGATCTGTACGTCGTCCATATTGCAACAATATTAGCATTACAGATATACACGGTAAAATCATACTTATCCAAAAGTTCCATGGATTTTTTCGGGCAAATGTAATTTTTTTAACAAAAAATGCAAAGAATGTCTGCAAGTAATACTGTAAACCAGTGACTTTTTGATATACTTTAATATGATTACTGAAATCCTGCTCGTCACCCTCATCCTTTGTAACACGTAGAAAAACTTGCTCCAATGTAATAATTGATACGCTCATACCAGTTATACCCAATTGTTTTTTTGAATTTTCCAATTTATCCAGCGATTCCGGTAACGATTGGGCTGTTGAAAGTGCTAATATTATTTTGCCATCGTCTTGACTCAATATCTGCGTAGCAGTACCAATTTCTTCAGATATTTTTGTTATATCACACCATGGTTCAATTGACAATGTTACTTCAACTTGACCGTCGCCATACAATTTTTTTAAAAACATTGACGTTCCATAACTCCGCAATTTTCCCGTGTGCATAATTGCAATTCGATCGCCCAATATATCTGCCTCTTCCATATCGTGTGTGCTAATTATAATTGTTTTCTCACCACGAAATTTCAATACAATGTCCCAAACCTCACGTTTACTTTCAGCGTCCATTCCCGAAGTTGGTTCATCCAATATCAGTACTTTAGCATCGCCAATAATTGCTAATGCCAAGCACAATCGTCTTTTTTGACCGCCTGACAAATGTGATGGAATAACATTTCGTTTATCAGTTAAATTCACTTTCATCAATAATATATTCACTTCATTTTCTAATTGTAATCGTGTTCTATTATTGGCTCTTATCATTCCAAAGAACATCAAATGTTGGTGTACCGTCAAATCGGGAAATAGCATATTTTCTTGTGGGCACAAACCAATATTTTTATTTATAGTATTTGATTGTTGTAGAATATTCTTTCCATCAATAAATACTACGCCCTCAGTGGTATCAGTTAAGCCCGACAAAATGGACATCATTGTTGTTTTTCCAGCGCCATTATGGCCAAGTAATGCAGTTATTTGGCTTTTATAAATGTCCATGGAGACACCACGTAATGCATTTACTTTTGTCTGTCGTAACCAGTCGGTTGTGTAGACTTTTTTCAGATCGCGAATTCTTATGCCATACTCCATGCTTCCAGGCTCAACATATTCAAATTCTTTCACATCTCGTTGATTACAATCAAAAGTCATTGTGTGTTCACTGCCATTCACTTTATTGTTTCCTTTTCTCTGAAATATAAATTAGATAATTCAATTGAATTATTTATTCATCATGGCACAAATATAAATATGTGATTTATTGATTTGTGTTGTATAGATATGTGAAAAATAAATAGAGCTATATTTATGACAAACCTGAAAACAGTAGAGTGGATGTTGACGAACGCCATATTTACCAGGTCGAACTGCATAAATGTAAATAGCCATATAAAAATGTAGAAAAATTCCAATAATTGAAAATATAATTATGACTCCAACGCTGCCTTCTGATATCCCGTCACTTGCAGTTGAAAATAAATTTGACCATTGCAGACCATAAAGTTTATTTTCATACGCGGCGATTTCAGCAAATAATCGTTTCAACATAAAATTTGGACATATAATTCCGAAATACAATAGAAAATGTTGGGACCCCTGCCCGTGAAGAAAAGTTGCAAAAATATTCATGAGAAATACTGTCATTGTAACGGAAAACACTCCATGAGAAGCTGTTGAAATAAATGAGAATAATTATAAAGTGATTTTGAAAAAGTATATTATTGTTAAATAATATGTATATAGATAGATAGAATAACGCTCACGTTTCCAAAAGTATGACGAAAAATGAAGACCAAAGGCGAGTAAGTGCAACATATGAATAAATAGTGCTAACCAGACAAGAAATCCATTGCCATAAAGTAAAAATGGCAAAACAATTGGTGGCATGAAATGTTTCAATATTACAACAATTGGTAATAAATAACTCGTGGTCCATATTGCAGCAGTGACAAACCAACTTAATAAATTCAATTGAGTACTAACACCATTCACAGACATAAGAATATTAATTCCAATTAGTTTTTCATTTGCTGGAAATGTTATTTCAACACATAAAACAATAAGTAATGCCAATCGTGTGACGTCAGCAAATGTCTTCTCACTTAGTGCCACAACTCGATCTACTTTCAAATATGGCGGATATGGCATCTGCTGAATCGATATTTTTGTTTTGTAGAGTGGATTGGGTTTCACTTGTTTTATATACGACTTATCTAAACACATTGGAACTTGAACTGTCGATACATCGTTAAATTTATAATTGGCAATATTTCCATTTTCCTCTGTACCAAATAATTCGGATGGTGCCTCAGCAGAAATTCGTAATTTATATTTGAATAATTTCGGCAAGGTATTATTCTCGGGAATCGATTGAAATACAATTCCAACAGGCTCACCCCTGTATAAACTATTAGCTTTATCGTAATAAAAATCATTGACCATCGCGACTTCATCTCGCGATGCTGCAATACTTTCCATAGTAAGACCAAGACATAGTCTGGTGTCTTCCATTATTTTATCGGTTATACTGTTACTCGGTGTGTATTTGATATTCATAACTCCTGGAACTTCATCCATAAGTATATCTTCAGTTTGAATATCGTGGTAAGTATTATGTGGAATAAATTCCGACTGAGAATTCGTTGCCAATCTCACAGTTTGGCCAATGAATATTAAACCCATTGGCAAAAGAATTTGAAGCACAATTGATAGAATCCAATGTTTCTTTCGTATTAGAAAACACTTATGCACTAATAGCATAAATATACGTAATTTTTCCATCATGGTTGAAGAAATAATATGTAGTTTGAATCGTATAACTATCATGTACTTAGACAATATTGTTGAGCTATTTTACGTTGTAGTATTCTCAATTCTGAAACACAGAATGAATATTATGCTAACGTGGCTCAGAAATTGTCTACGAGTTTATGAAAACAACATATTTTTTCCCTTTTTTTTTATCTATCACTTTACGACACGATAATTATTTGAGCGGTAAAGACAAAGATTCCAAACCATGATAATATTCATTACAAGGACTTTGAGGTTTCGTCCACGTTGGTAAAGACAAATAGCAAAAGTTTATGAAGACAAATCGATATGTATTAAAATAGATACACGATTACGTTCCAATTTCCTATGAAATTTGAAAATTTCATGATTACTGGAATGATAACTTGATTATCATTCCAAAATCATCAATTTTTCTTCAGCATTATAGCGAAATATTGATAATATTATTTATCTGGCAGATTCACCACCTTGGCATAATTATTTTTTCTTATTCATTATTCTCAAGCCTATATAATATATCAAAATTAATGATTAAGACAATACATATAACAATAAAATGACACAGTCATTTCCATGGCAACTTAAATACAAAATACATTGATTCACAATGCCAATGAAGTGATCCCCCCGTAAGAATTAAAGTATACGAAATTTAAATAAGCAAAATGAAATGATACGAGTTTGAACAATGCCATTGTGAAACAATACGGATTATAAATAGGATAACGTGAAATATGAGATAAATATAGTAATATGATTTTATATACAGTATGCCAGTACAATTACCTTTAGCAAACGCCTTATGTGAGCTTGAACAGTATATTGACAACAAATTGGCGGAATGTTGCATGATTTTTCGTTGCTATCTTAGATCGTGCCATAGTTATAAACTCCCCATATCTTTCGATAACATTTTTTCGATAAGTTTTATTATTTCTTTCCAATGCTATTGTTCTGTAAATACAACCATTACTAACATGTCACGGATGTGATTGCACACCACTGAATACACTGTACGGGGGTATACAAACGTTATGCACACAAGTTACCTACATATAATCTCCTAGGTGATATGTGATTTCAATGCCACTCCGCCATTTTGTGGTCAACATTCAAATTAATTCATAAGTTTGCACTCTCCATCGATATTGTAGATAAAAAAATAATATCAATGGAATATTTGTAATCAAAATATATTTTATTGTGTTTAATAATGTGATTAACATAATAATGAAATATTACCATGTAATATTTATTGCTTCATCATTATTTGTATATAATGTATTGATGTTGTGGATTTTTTTGATATTCACTGTATTTACAACGTTATTGCGCATTGTTACAATTCTTACAACGACGCTTGTACCCTTGTGTTCAATATAATGGCTAATAATGATTTATTAGACAACACTATTTGTTTAGTCTGTAATTCAAGCTTGAAGGATACATCATGTATAAATATATTTTGTACATCTTTACCACGTAATAACGAATCACTTGCCAGTTTTGTACTCAGTGTAATACATCCATCGGCTGTGGAATTGAATAGCAATTATATCTGTACACAATGCTATAATTTATTTCAAATGTTGGAGCAAGCAAGGTGGACAGCAACAAATATTGAGAGTGAAATTTTTAAAATATATCAGTCATCGCGAGACAGACATAAATTAAACAATACAATAAATAGTACAAATACAAATAACAATGAATTATTTATTAAAAATTCCATTTTACATGAGAAATTGGATGTTACCAATAATATTGATCAATTTGTGAATATTCAACCATTACAATCTCTCAATGATCAACTAAATATTCCACCAAAAATTCATCCAACGATAATTGAAGATATAGATATTACGCATTTACAGATTTTAAAAACTCCGTCAATAAATTTGAGTTTAAACAGTAGTAATTCAGTTATTGCTAATGATAATGAAAAGAATACACTGTCTTTGTCTACGGAATTATTTGGTGAAATATCAAGTAACACTCAAATGAAATCAAAAACAATAGCCGCGATACATATTTATCAATGTAAAATATGTACGAGATTGTTTGATTCTATGAATGATTTAGAGAATCATTGGTCAAAGCATGAGGAATTATTATCATACCGGTGTGTAAAGTGCCAAAAGCAATTTGCCAATTTATCAGATGTAAATTCACATTTGCTTCAGATTCACGGTGAAAAGGAAAAATTAACTGCTATTAACAATATCGTAACATTAGAGAATAAAACAATTGACTATTCAAATGATAAAGACTGTCAACATCATAAAAATAATTCTAAAGCATTGAAAGATATATTAGATAATGAAACGATTGAAAGAATTATCATTAATAAGGATACGGAAAATTACAACAATGCGAGTGACATAAAAAGTAAGAAAGTCATTTAATTGTCTATTTTTCATCATTTGTCTACTACATGAATTACAAATTAATATTTTTTACAGCCAACAAATTCAATGAAGTGATTAAAACTAATAGG
Source organism: Galerucella tenella (assembly GCA_910591685.1). Lineage (NCBI taxonomy): Eukaryota > Metazoa > Arthropoda > Insecta > Coleoptera > Chrysomelidae > Galerucella > Galerucella tenella. Next base: position 137,111 of record CAJUYH010000150.1, on the reverse strand, counting down.
CAAAATAATAGTCGATCTTCCAAGACTAAAAAAAAATCAAAATGTAACAGTAAAAAATTAAATTATTCGTGTTCTACGTGTGGAAAAACGTGGAAAACATCGTCCGAATTAAAATCACATATGAAAACACATTCATCAGTGAGACCGTACATGTGTGAGAAGTGTGGCCAAGCTTACAAGCACAAACACGCATTGGAAATTCATATTGGTATGCACAATGGAATAAATCCGTTTCAATGTGACTTTTGCAATAAATGTTTTACGCAAAAAGGCGCATTAATGCGACATTTGCCAATACATACAGGTGAAATGCCTTATCAATGTGAAATATGTGGCAAAAGATTTGTACATCACACTTCATACAATATGCATACACTATCACACACAGGCAAAAAAATACATAAGTGTCCTGTAAGATATTTATTATTGCAAATAATACTGTGAAATTCATTTATAAAATGATTGTTAATTTATAGCAACCGATTTTTGTTCGTTTACTATTTTTATTTACCTGACTTTTCTTTTCCAGAATTGTGACTTGTCCTTGCTATCAACATCACATCTTAAAAGACACATGCGAGTTCACACTGGTGAAAAACCTTTCAGTTGTCCCAGTTGCGGTAAACGTTTTGCTGAACGATATAATTTGTGTGCGCATCAAAAAATTCATGGCACATTGCAAATTATTACGAAGCCAATGAAAAAATTGCAGTATAAGTGAGTATGAACGTTCCATTGTTTAGGTTACTGTTTATATTATTGTGAATTATTGGACAGAGATCGTAGATTTGTATTTTATAATGGAATTTGTGATGACAGTATCAAATTGATATGATAATGAATTATTATTTACAGATGTGAACAATGTTTGGCATCATTTGATATTGAAGAAAATTTGCAAGATCATATTCAACAGCAGCATCACGAACGTATACAAATGGAGAATAATGTAGAATGGATAAATCAACGTGAAGAATCGACGGGCGTTAATCAGAATATTAATAATAATTGGGAGAATTTTTCTTATCCCAGATCAATTCAATCCATTCACCAATCAATCAATGATTGATTTAACAGATCGATACAATCGGTCAGGTAATGGATGATGATTGATTATATTGCGTCACTGTTTTGTTTTATCTTATTTGAATTCAGGTTAGTGACACAATCTTTACAATTTGTGACCCGAATATGTACAACTTTTGCCTTTATTTTTTCTGATTATCAATATTATCAATAAATCGTGTTCTATTTTCTACATTTTCACAACAAAAAAACGAAAAATATTTTTGATAATAAATAATTTTTTTGTACAAATCGCAATTAACTTTTTTACTTGTATAAAACATTATTTGTTGTTTTATTTTCTACAGTATTTGTTAATTTGTCATACAATTGTTTGATGTTCGCAATTTATCGACTATTTCATCAATTTTATTTGGTATGACCAAACGATTTAAATAATCGACTTCGGATGTGTTTCGTGGCTTCATCAATGGATGATTTATATAAAGATCACGTATAAAATTCTTCAATGAATTTGTTGCATTTTCAAATTCATCAGAGTAAACCTAAATCCTCATTATCAATTAATATCTTTATAAAAAAAACATTACCAAGTTATTTCTTGGAGAAAAAGATTGCTCACCACTAACGAATAGAATCCTGGATTATTTAAATGTTGGTCAAGATACATTTGTCGTGACTTCAAAACAGTTTCAACATACATATTCATAATAATTTTTGGATCAATATAACTATCACGTTTAAATTGTTGCGAAAAATCATCGAACGATTCACCGGTTGATTCCGATTCCGATTCACTTTTCAATATTAAACTCTCATCTCTTTTTAACGCTTTACGTTTACACAACATTTTCGCACGTATACGTTTTCGCTTAGATTCATCATCATCAATAATAATATTCATCTGTTCATCCAATATTATCTGAAAGTTACAAATCATTGTAATGATGAATGCCTACTAATTAATCACTATTATTATGACAAATGTAACTTTTAAATCGGACGAATTTTTATCGGCATCAAATGAGAAAGTTTTATGCAACTCTTTAATGGTTGCAGTACTTTTGAATTTGATATGTTTCTTTTCTTCGGATAATTGACGTCGAGTTTTCGTTAATTTTGGTAACATTGTATGACTTTGAAGTATTATATCGGTTGTCGTTGCACCAGTACTCTGTGGTCTCACATTGATTGAATAATATGGCAAATCTAATTCATCAATAATATCATTAATGATATTACAGATGAAATTAATTTTACTCGTCATTGATTCAACATAATTTTGACTTTGACGCTTTCCAATTGTCAATGCCCATAAATTCTCAACACTATCTTTGATCCATGTAAATATTTTGAACTTGTCTTCAATCCATTGTCGATGAATATTTTCATCTTTCGTCAATACAAGAACCAATTTCGCATTTGGATAACGTGTTTTCATTTGTATTGTCGACTGCAAATCCATTTGTGCAATACCCATTTTATTTTCAAGTCTCAATGCCGCGATTTCTTGGCTGTCTGCAGGCCAAATAATATTTTTGAAACAACAAAAAACAACAGCCACCAATGATAATATCATTGAATAGTAATGAAAATAATGAATGGATCTTACGAAATCCATAACTGTCTCCAACCAGTTCCTCGATAGTTAAAAATTCACCATTGTGTAACATTGCATTAAATTCCTCGCGTTCAACAATATAATACGCCGCTGTCTCCACATCATTAATGGAAAATTCTTTTGTTGTGTAACTCCGACAATATTTCACCTGTGAAAACAATATTTAAATATACCTCTGAGAGAAACAAAGCAAACAAAAGTGTGACTGTTAAATTTAACGTATATTCTTTTACTCTTTTCGAATATTTTTCAGCAATCTGAAGACCTAGAATTGTTTTTTTGAGTGCACTTGGACCAGTGAGTATTACCAATAGTGGACTAACTTCATCGTATGGAATAATAGTGTCATCAATTTTCGGTGCATTCAATTGCTCCAATAATATCAATTTAGTGAGGCCACGTGAAGCGAGCAAATGAATTGACGGATCAAATGTAGTGGCCGCAGACACCTATTGCATATTCTCCAATTACTGGGACACTCACTCTCTTTCTTCATTATTACCATTAATATACCTTTTCTGCTGTTGTCACTTGTGCACCATCAAGAAACACCACACTTGGCATAGAATACAGAACAACGTCTTTATAATTCGGCCATTTTGTACATGGATTGCCACTCAAATCAAGTTCATATATTGAACTTTTAATATTTGAAATTTCCATTAAATCAGATATTTTGTTGTATTTCAAGTCAATTAAACGTAAACAATATGTATTTCGAAAGAATTCCAATGATGACAATCGATTGTGGCCCATAATTAATATACGAATATTGGGCAATGTCTCGATACCATTAGCAGGATCAGCCGAAATAATTTTTTTTATACAATTATATTCCAAATTTAATTCTTCAATATTCAAATAATCTAAATTTTCAACGCACTCTATGAGATTATATGAAAGATTTAAATATCTCAAGTATCTGAATAATAGAAAAAAATCATGTAAATATTTTATTTAATGAAAAAATTATAATTATTTGTTTAATAGAAAGCACACCTGAGTTTGTGCAATCCTGAAATTACTTCAATAGCATTGTGTGACAAATCCAATCTGATTATACTCCAAAATTCATGGAGATCATTCATCGTTTGAATATTGTTTCGTGATAAATTGACATAAGTTAAATACCATGGTGGATTAAAATTTAATATGTCTGTGAGATTATTGTGTGATGCTTTTAAATATAAAAGATATGACAATTTACTCAACGCCAATAAATTTGTTAATTTATTATGGCTCAAATCTAAATATTGAACGTAATCATAATTTTCAAGTGCAGTAATATCTGAGAGATTCTAAAAAATTACATCACACCATTTATATCATTAATTGTCGAATACACAAAAAAAATTGAATAATATTCACTTTACCAATTTTCTTAAATCACATTTTGTCAAAGCAAAACGTTGAATTTCCGGTGATGTCGTCAAAAAATTCAAGCACGCGCCAATCATTCGATCTGATAGCATACCCGACCGCTCCGCTTCATTCAATATTATATTGGATAAATCTTTTATTTTAACAATTGGCGCATAACTTTCATCCCAAAGATCAACATTAAGTGCATAACCACCCCATTTACTTTGTACAATATGCAATTTCCTGACTCTATCACCCATTTTTCTTTACTAAATTTTCATTTGTTTTTTATTTTTTCTCTAATAAGTTAATGAACTTCATGAGATCATTAAAAGGCCGCGAAAAAAAAAAACAGCAGACAGATTGAAATATATATTATATGAGAGGTTAGGAATATATAATTCGTTTGTATGAATCAATCAATTATTTATCAACTGTTATTTATATTTCCAATATAACTTTTCAAAGCATTGTCATCCATTCGATACTGATGCCACTTTTCCGTTTCAGTTATATCAACAACGCCTTTGCGTTTGTAAAAATTTCCAGCTGGATTCCAGTTCAATACAACAAAATCTAACGTCGCACATTTGACATCCACCGCTTTCTATAAACATACACATATATATATTATATTAAAAAAAATTTATTATCGATTACTTTACAAATATAAAAAATGTATTACCTTCACAACTGCATTAAATAATTGACTGCCAATTCCTTTACTTCGAAATTCCGGTAGTACAAAAAGTTCATCCATAAACATTGATTTTCCTCGCCAGGTTGAATAAGTATAATAATAAATAGAATATCCTATCAATTGACAATTCATTTCAGCAACGAAACAATAAAAAAGTGGATGTTTACAAAATCCATCTCGCTCCAAATCTTTAAAAATCCATAAATTCTCCGATAAATTGATTTTACAAGTATTAACAAATGGTAATTAATTGGACTTGTAGTTTTTTAATCAATGAATTTACCTTCAGCATCGAGTTTTGGACCATCAGGCATTTTTTCAAAATCTGCCAATTCCTGAAATATTTATAATTCAACATTGATAAAAATATTCAATGACCAATTCAATATAGCATTGGCATAGAATCAATTTATTTATTGTAAATATAAATATTGACATGCCTGAATTAATTTCCGTAATGATTTACAGTCATTTTGTACAGCTTCACGAATTTTTATTTTGTCCATGGTTAAATATTTCAGTATAGATTGATTGAATGATGTCGGTGCGGTATTATAAATGAATGTGGCGTGATTATTTATCTATACAAATATCATTGGGCCTTATAAAGCGAAAGATGCCGGAACATTATATTTATTTCTATGATTCTGATTGGTTATCAAATTTCATTACTACAGCCAAGTTTGTAATTCCAAACGGAACGTATATTATATTCATAATTTACCGCCATCAGACTCGGTGCGAATCAACCAATCGCAGAGTTATGTTCACAGACACCGCGTAACTTCAAACAATAAATATTTCCACGTTTATATAAATTTACTAAACAAATATACTGTATCCACAATAAATCATTACTCTCGATTAAAACGTGAATAATTAAATCGATGCAATGATATATTTAAAAAAAAATATGTAACATTATTCCTATGAAAAAGATTATATTGTAACGATAATATCAATTTCGCTGCTCTGTTTATAAATATAAACACATAAAAAACCACCCCATTTATAATTGATAACGAAGGATTATGTATAGTATAAGTGCATACATATCCACTGATGCAACAATAATAAATGTATAGTTTCGTTATATATTAAAGATGGTGGAGACGGATGCTGGGAATTCAGCCGCGTCGGTCAAAGTAAATACACACATACCAACTCATTCTTCACAAATTTGTCATCCCATATAAAACATATACAGCATAAAATATCAAACATGAAAGGAGCAATTCTATTAATTATTACCGTAATGTTCGGTGAGTTAATAATATTTTATAAATATACAATTGCATTATTTTTAAATAACAAAATTCAACTTATTTCAATTACATATTCAAGAATTCTTTTACATGATCATATATGTGTACGAGTATATAGTTATATATGAAATGTTTTTATTTTTATTTTTATTCTTTTTTTCGTTTTTTAAACAGTTGTAATTCATTGTGGAGATGCGGGTTTTCAATCACGCAGCTATTACGGCAGAAATCCATCAATAAAATCTTCAAGAGCCAATTTAAATGCTCAGGAGAATGCAAATATCATGGACAATAATAAAAGCGATGTTATAAATCAAACAAAAAATTCTGGAGCAAGACGTAGCGGTCTGTCAGCGTGGGGTATTATTGGTATTGTAATAGCAGCTATATTACTTGTAACTTCTGGTTATTATGCATTTGTTTTCTATCCATTTTTATGCAAAAAAGAACGCAACTATGACATGATTCAATTGACAAATGTTGTGTGACTATGTTGTGTATCATAATCATATTTTATATATAAATTAATTGACATTGCCAGAGTGAATGAATTTTTTGTACGATCCGTTTATACAAACAAAAAATGAATTGAACTATACAATAATTTTATTAAAATGAATAGTAATTGACAGACTGATTGACTTTTATAATGATAATAATAATAATAATAATAATAATAATAATAATAAAACAAACATTTACTCTTTTAAAAACTTGATAAGTTTATTTTATATATGAGAGAATTTTTTTATTGCATTGCGAAGTTTACTGATTAATTTCTGTTTGAGATTTTCTTTTTCATAATTAATATTAATATTAATGACAATGTGATTATATCACAGCACGCAATATAAATAAATAATTTGAATAAGATCAATGATGTATTTTCCGAAATTTATTTCAATGAAGTAAAAATAAAATGAAAATAATGAAAAAAGTACAATTCAATTTTTCTTTACTTTTTGTATAATCAATATTGAATAATGTAAAAATGTTTATCTCTTGTCAATTTATTTTCCATTTAGCCTTTCACATGTTTCATTGTTGGTGTGTTTAATTATTAAACTGGGCCGTTAACAGATGGAAGACTGAGTGCGTTGTAAAAACAATTGAAATTCGACGACAGTAAATTGGTATTTATAAAACAATTGTATGATATGTCGTGCCAAGATGGACGGTGGTAATTTACTTTAAAGTTTCAAATAAAGTATTGAGCAGTAAAAGGAAAGGAATTCATTCTCGATATCACACGGCTATTTATTAATGGCTATATTTAAATTATTAATGATAATTACTTATGAAATTCTTTCATGGACGCTAATTCACACTCAATTTATTGATTTTTCCAACACATTCACATGCAGAAATTTCTTAAATTCTCAAAAAATACATAAATAACTTATTTTTTGTTTATATATTTTATGTCTATATCTGGAATAAAAATTTTATGTGGAATGCGATTTCATGTAGAAATATATTCTGAACGGTATTTTTTAAATACCTTATACGCTATTTACATTGTGAGAAGCTCTGATGAAATTGAGATGTGTAAACGAAAAAGAAAAAATGAATGACATAATAAAATTGTGATTTCTATTATTATTTTTTGTTTCGATGAAAAATGGAAGAATCAATAATTAAATGTTCGAATGATTGACAAATGTTGTGACTGAAGAACGACAATAAAAATAATATGTATTGAATCAACATGCTTTTTCATTTTCCTATGAAATGAAAAATTGTACAGTTTAAAGTTCATCTTTATCATTGAGATCCACATCACTGAGATCAATTTCCTCTTCCTGTGGTGGTTCACCATCTTTACCGTCCCACGCTTCAGTTTTATAAATCTTTGGAAGTTTAGCGCCCTTAAGTGGCGCAGTACCACCCTTTCCATAACTTAAATCTCTCAAAAATGAATTAATTCCACTCTCGGAGAAACTACCGCGCATCAATGAATACTTCATTTTTTTCGCATTCACAACAGCCAATGCTGGATAACCAAATCCTCCTATTTCCAGTGACTCTTCAACCTCAGTCTGAGATCCAGCTTCCGACCAAACCCATCTGCAAAAATGCAAATAGTAGAATCAAAATGAAATAAGAGAATATAAGAAAAAAAAGATAAATTAAATAATCAAACAATAAATAATCGCTTGGATAATAAATATATTTATCCTTCTATTACTTACCCCCACATTTTTTGCTTGTATTTCTCGCCCAAATTATTCAATATTTTCAAGTAACCATTTCGACAATCTGATTGACAATCAAGTATGTGTGGCAATACAGCAACAACACACAATGGTTTTTCACCACATCCCTCTTTCATTGATTCTTCATCGACGAGTTGGACAATTTCTGGTGGTGGAATATTTTCAGTGAATTTATTAAGTGCCCAACTCACGATATCACTTGATGAACGACCACCGTCATAATCAACAACTGAATCAGAATCCTTTCTGCCGGCTGGGAAGTACTTGATTGTTGGATAGCCGCGAATATTATATTCACTTGCTTTTACAGTGTGAACGGTAGCGTCGAGTGCACCCAGTTTAACTTTTCCTTTGAGCTCTGTAGCAGCGCTTGCCCATACTGGAGCTAAGTTTTTACAATGACCGCACCACGGTGCATAAAATTCCACTAACCATATATCATCTGAATCCATGACTAATTTTTCAAAATTATCGTCAGTCAATTCAACAACGTCACTGGAATCTTTCGACTGTAAAAACCACAAAATTAATTTCATGATTAATTGTGCATTCAATTGCTCCATTTTTAACAGCACGATTTCACACTATTTTTCGAATTGATTATAATAACGTGTTGATAATAATGTCAAAGGAAATTAAAAGTGAAAGAACAATTGCGTTGCCCATTATCATTACAAATAAATAATTATCAATCAATAGCGCGTCGTTATCTGTCAATGTCATGCCATTTTTGGTACACATAAAAACTTTGATATTATTTAATTTGAAATATAATAGCAACATCTCGAGTTTCTATGAATTATGTATATATACATATACTTACTTTGGAATCTGATCGTGATTTTTTACCACCCAAAGCTCCTGCCACTTTTGATTTAACAGCATCAACTGCCGCGTCAGCAATTCCTTGAGCGGATCTTGCTCCTTGATAGTCGGTAGGTTTATTTTTATTAGCGCTGAATACTTTAATTGTTGGAAAACCTTTGACTCCATAACGGGATCCCAGAGATTTGTGCTCATCAGCATTCACAGCACCAATTTTCACTACTCCCTGACAATAAAAACAGCAACAACAATTATTGATAAATATTTAATGGCAATTAATTTATTATATAATTTTTAATTTTATTTGTGATCATTTTCAATTGTTATTGATATTTTACCTTAAGTGCCGTTGCAGCTTTTTTATATTCAGGTGTAAGAGCTTGACAATGGCCACACCATGGAGCATAAAATTCGACAATCCATATTTCATCGCTGTTTATCACAAGTTTGTCAAAATTTTTCGGTGTCAACTCAACAACATCAGTGTCAGATGAGTACATACAATTTGCACTCGCAATGAGAAATAAAATGCCTAATAAACAACAATAATAAAAGAAATTAAACGAAAACTGTTAATAACTATTATACCATTTATAACCGCGATTTCTTAAACAAATTTTATCACAAAGCCGGTATCATTTTTGAGTGTATTTTATTGCTGTAAATTGTGGAAAAAAAAAATATATATATATATATACTGTACCAAGTAATCGGTGCATCTTCAGTTGTTCCTTTGTCAATTGAATTATTCACACTGAATCATTCACTTCGATTGAATTTTACCAACTGTCTCAACTATGTATTACGCTATTGCGAATTTGTAAAAGTGATTATTTATCCTATTATAGTTACAGAAATTGGAGATATGAGTTGCCACGCTTGGAGTATACAACCACCCACCAAGAGCTTTTTCGTGGATCGTTTCGATTGGTCCACGATTGTCGTTGGCGTTATTGCATTGGCATCTGGCAGAGAGACGACAGTCAACCAAATTTACATTGCATGTATATTGTATTTGGTAACCGACAATGTTTACGCGCCAAATACAAATTTATATGAAATATTAAAAGTCGATTAGCCTGAATATTCGAATTTTTAATAGAAACTGCCTTTATACTGTATCAATAAAAATAATATTTTTTCCTTTACATGAAAAAATGATCGAAAATGATATTGAACATGATGTATTACTTATTCTATATATTTAAAAAATAAATATTGACACAGTATTTCAACATTATTTAGTTTGTTATTGGGAAATTGATGAATAATTTACATGCGAAATTGAACGAATTTGTTGAATTACGCGGGAAAATATAAAAAAATGTTGGTTCAAATGGAAATTTAGCTTAAAGTGAATATACAGCAAATACACATCGGTAACTAGAGAGCATACTATACACACATGCACATGCAAATGCGGAATTAAAGAATGTCATGAGAGAGAGAGAGAGAGAGAGAGAGAGCTGTCAAATAAGTTGTTATTTCTCTGTGATACTTGAATTTATCTATCGGAAATTGATTTAATTGAGCGCCGTGAATGTTTCAAATTAAAAGTTATGTAATGGCGATTCAATATTAATGAAAATATACAATAATAATAATAGTATTTGTCCATGATGGTATGTAGTTGGAAGTTTCTATGAATTTGTCAACAAGTAAAATGGATTACTATCAACGTATTGATAGACTATAAATTATTATTGATATGGATAAGTGGCAAAACGATCCTGTCAATGGGTCAGCAGGCCTTACGTGTTATTATATAGCGAAAAAAAATACAGTTATAAGCCGAATATCGGGTGTTTGCCATTCGAATGTCACTTGTCTTCCGTTTGGTACACTCGTACAAGCTAATGAACGTCTACCGGACGGTGGTTTGAAAATTCGAATTATTGACAATAATAAAAGTGAAATTTGGGAAAAAACTGAATGGCGATGTCACAATATTGATCTTATATCAGTATCACCATTGGTGTGGAATTTTTTGGCAGCTATACAAGTTCCACAGGAGCGTGTACGTTTGGCAAGTGATGATCAATTTTGCAAAGATGCGAGTAATTTAAAAGTCAATAGCAAAGTGTGGTATTTACCTAAAATAAATTCAACGGAAAAATGTAAAGCTGTTATTAAACACATTGGAATGGTGTCTCAATTGGGTCCAGGTTTCTATTTTGGACTTGAATTTTTGGTTAGACATATGCAACATATATATATATATATATATATATATTTCGGTTTTATTTTTTATCAATTAATGCAATGATAATTTTCGTTGATTTCATTTTTTATTTAAAATTTTTTCTTAGGACCGAAAATCAGACATTGCCCCATCATCAATTGTTGCAAAACAGTATTGCGCCGGTACATCGAATGACTGTACAATAACTACACTCAGTCAAATACAATTGATAAAAAATAATTCATCAGAGTTTGTTGGAAATGAACATGGTGGTACGTATCAACAATTGTTCTATTCTTATTAGAAGAAGTGGTTGATGAATTTCCTATGGAATATATACAATTGGATTGAATTTTTATTTTACAGCTAAATTCACCGGACAGAATATCGAGGCGTCGTGGTCAAAAGAGCTAGATAGATTTGTACAAAGTACAACGACACTAGCAAATACAAATAATTATCATACCACTAATGGTAAAACAATACAAAATGATGTGAAGAATTTAACAAATGATGAGCAACAATTGGCTATTTTTGAAGACAGTAACAATAATAATGGAGCGTGCGGTACATCATCACGTTTGAATGATGCATTGATACCAAAAATTGTTCATCAATCAACAAAATCAAAGATATTAATTAATGAGGATGGAAATTCGATTAAGAGCACGAGTTACTTTAACTGTCCACCATTGGGTAAGTAAATAATATTTAATCACATCATAATAAATGACAAATAAAATTTTATATGACTTAAAGTTCCGATATTTCACAAATACACGAATTAAAATGAGTTAAAATCATAAGCAAATCAAACAAAAATGATGTGCCTGCGATTCATATTGTATTTTATTCAGCAAATTTATAGTGTAGAAAACAAGTGTGGCTGTAAAGTCATTAGTCTCGACAACTTCCGCGTTTCTGCGCGAGTTCGTATACAAATATAAAATAAGCAAGCGCGAAATAGAGAGAGTGAGAGAGTTAATAATATCATGGTTGAGTCTGAAAATAGCTAGAAGCGCGGTGTGTCTCGGACCCGTTCGATCACACGTAGTAAAATCCATTCGCGCTCGTGTTCATCTCGAAATTCAATTACAAGACAGCATTATTAAATTCACTATTATGGCAACGGCCTTACACAACATTCCGATTTTTGTACTCGAACACAAATGGAGTAGTGATATAGAATCAGATGGGTGTGATAATTTAACACCGACATACAGTAGTACAAGTTCAGCGAATGATTGTAAGTTCTCTATGTAAAATAAGAAATAATGAATTTAATTTTGTTATTGCTACATTAAGATGATGAGTGATTATTGCGATTTAATTCTGTGCAGATAATTTATCGGAGAAGCATAATGTGAATAAAACAGTACGAAACGATAATGGCGATAAATTGCAATCAGGAAATGCTGTTGAGGTTCATTTGGATTCTGATACACGTTACGGAGTTATTCGTTGGATCGGCAGCTTGCCAGGGTCCACCCCAGGCAAAACAATGGCAGCTATAGAATTAGTAAGTTTTATTCCATCTACATTGATATTTAATTATGATAGAAAATATATATATACATATATCTGCATTAAATATACGGGATGTATTCGTAATGATTTGTATTTTCCATTTTTTTTTTGCGTTCAGGAAGACGGTTCGCATCCACAGGGAACTGATGGTACATTTAACGATATCAGATATTTTCATTGTCGACCAAATACAGCAGTATTTGCTGATATAAAACAATGTCACCAGTTGGATGTGATGCCTGTGAGTAAATATAATTGTAAAGTCAAGAAATATTCATTTATTTTCTTTTTCGTGAGAAATTTTGCAAATCAACACAAATATATATATTTTGTGTGTATGTTTTCACTTTTTTGGCAAAAGGTAGATGATCATCATTTGTTAAAAATAAATGGTGATGAGTTGGGTGAATCGGAAAATAGCGTGATAATGGGTATGGTCAGGCCTATTTGTGTAAAAGGAGATTTAGAAAAATTTTGTGGTAAAAATCGTGGCATTCAGGGACACCACAATTCGTGCTATTTGGACGCCACATTATTCAGTATGTTTGCCTTTACCAGTGTCTTCGACAATCTTCTATTCAGGTACTGATTTTTTATATTTAGGTCTAAAGAAAAGAAAAAAAAACAGAGAATGACAAATAAATTTCATAACATCATTAATTGGTGTATCTTCCATTTTTGTTTTATGTTTTCTCTTATTTCAAGGCCTCGCAATGAAAAAGACTGTGTAGAATATGATGAAGTTCAAAGAGTATTGCGCGAGGAAATTGTGAATCCATTACGAAATAATTTATTTGTCAAGGCAAATCATGTGATGAAGTTGCGAACGCTTTTGGAAAAGTTATCATCAATATCTGGATTAACGAGCGAGGAAAAAGACCCCGAGGAATTTTTAACATCATTGGTTGCACAGATATTAAATGCTGAACCATTTTTAAAATTGAGTTCGGGACAGGATGCATATCACTATCAATTGTTTGTGGAGAAAGATGATCATTTGAGTTTGCCAACTGTCCAACAATTGCTTGAACAAAGTTTTCTTACGAGCAATATACGATTGAAAGAAGTTCCATCGTGTCTTATTATTCAAATGCCACGTTTCGGCAAATCTTTTAAAATGTATCCAAAAATACAACCAACTCTGTTGCTAGATGTGACTGACATCATCGAAGACTGTAAAGTATTTTGTAACTAATTATTGAGGCGAAAAAAAAAACAAAAGTTTTTACATTCAATTAAGTTTTATAATATTTGTCTTTTTCAACAGCGCCAAGACAGTGTACAGTGTGCGGAAAATTGGCGAAATTCGAATGTAAAGAGTGTTACGGTCAGCGTGGAGTTGGCCTTGAGAGCATTGCATTCTGCACCGAGTGTTTACAAAGTGTAATATTACCATTATAAATATTTATTCATATCTATTCAATTACGTTAAATGTAATTTACAAATATAACTGAACATTAGTATTGATATTCAATCACTTACCACGGTGGAAAGCTATTCACTCTCCAAAATTGGTGATAATTAATTTTACCAAAAGTTTTTCTTTATAGGTACATCGACATGAAAAGAGAACGAATCATGAACACAAAGAATTAATCGCACCAATTGAATATGCGATGCTACAGCAACATTGCCAAGTGCCACGACTTTATCTAGAACTCTCAGCGGTTGTTTGCATTGAAACGTCACATTATGTATCGTTTGTTAAATGTGGACCGGGATCAGAAGCGCCTTGGTGTTTTTTCGATTCAATGGCCGATCGAGAAGGTGAATAATATGAAAAACAATCTCCGAAAAGGGACTTTAATGTGAAAATGAAATCGTCATTAAGATGGGAGACGAAATAAATACTTACAAATCGAAAAATATGCTCGAATTTGCAAAATGAATTTTCAACGTATGTTGATATTACATTTGTCTTCCATGTGCTTTTGCACAAATCTTCTTGGAACATCTATGATTATATCGAAAAAATATGACGAACTTAATTATTTTTGCATTACTTTAAAGGCTCCTTTTCTAAAGATCACATCACATATTAATTTTAAATATAACTCAATTAACTTTGTCTTTATACAACTGAATCAAAAAATATTGCATCTATATTTCAGGTGAACAAAATGGATATAATATACCAGAAATGGTTCCGTGTCCCAATTTTCCATATTGGTTAAGTGAAGACGGTGCCAAATATCTCAGCGAGCTAACAGACGATCGCCAATTGGATGAACACGCAAAAAGGCTTCTCTGTGACGCTTATATGTGCATGTATCAATCACCGGACGTTATGATGTATCAATAAATGCATGAGCATGGAGGAAAAAAAGCGAAAAATGATTTCATTTAGGTAAACAACCAAGATATTGAAATGTAGTGACAGAACATACGTAAGAATGGCTGCGGCTATGAGTGCTATAACAGTCTGGCCCACAAAAATTCAAAATCTGTTTTATTGTACAATCATTATCGCCAAGTTCATATTTTCTAACTGCAAAGTCAACCAATCGACCTTCTTTCACTCTTTACGAAATCGTAATAATAATCTCGTTTTCGAATTTTAATTTTCAAGTGGAGTTTAGAGAAAAAAAGTGGAGTAAGCGCAATAAGTCCACTGCATTGCTGAAAGTCAAATGTTTATGTATTGCTTATGATCGATAGTTGGTTCTTTTCGAGTTAAAATTAGTTTTTACATTCTATGCCGACAATAGATAATACTATTTTCGCACATTTATTAATATTGGAATTAGTCCGTTATTGCACTCGTAGTGTCATTTATATGATAAACTTTTTTTTTCTCTGCTACTTATTCAGTGTATGAAAGAGCAAACGAACGTATTTCGAACAATTATTGTAAGCAAAGTTATTTTATTCATAACGATTAAGTGACAGCGATAACACTTGTATGTGTATATAAGTGATGTTTGTTTTTATTACTTCTATTATCGAAAGGTATGGTGTATTATTGAAAGTGATGCAATGTATGTATATTGATTCAGTTGAAATATCAAATTTTTCTTTTATTATTCGATGTTGTGTTTGTGTGTGTGTGTGGAAAAAATGTTCAATTATCTCAATATAACTTGTAAAATTCTTTCTTTTTTTCATCATCAAAACTAATTTACAAACTCACACGAACATTATTTAAGAGGTAATTATATATATAATTAAACAACGCTTTCAAGACATGCCATTTTATTTTTCTTCATTTTTTTTTATTCATTTAATTATCACTATATATAAATTTCAAATGTAAATCTGTACGCTGAAATAGTTTAAGAGCACATAAAACAGAATTAGATAATAAACAAAAGTCTACGTAATAATTAGATGATTGTTATTGAAATTGTAACATGATGAGAAAATCTTATACTGTTTAAATTGCAGACTAAAACTATGTTTTGTTTGATTGTTTATTGTTTAGGGCCACGGGCCAACTTTATCCATGATTGGGGTCAGAGTTTATGTATATGTGTATGTGTGTGTAATTGTTTGTTCTATTTGTGACAATTTATAAGTAGATAGACAAATGCAAAAAAGGAATCAGGAACAATTACATATAGTAATATATATGTATACTAATTAAATATCACTCAGTGTATGAATGCCTTTTCACAATGTACTTTAAGTACATTAAGTTTGATCAATCAATTAATTAAATACTTAATTAATAATATATTCAATGATATTTGTGCCCTTATTCCCACATGAAAACATTTAATTTGTATTTTTCTTTTAATTGCGCTCAAAAATTTGAATATTACGATAACGAATAAATAATTATAGTAGTACTTATTATAGTACGATAATTGAATTCTGCTTTATTACTATTAATTAGTCGTGGTAAATTGTGAATTTGACAAATCATCAATGTGTATAGTGCAGTTCGAGAAGAGAAATAATTATTTTAAATACACAAAACAAAATAATTATTTGTATTACTGTTGATGAATTATAAATGATTAAAAAAAAATGTATTTGAAATATTAATTATTTAATTTTTCCATCACCAACATTCATTCAATCAATACCCGTGTGTTATATAAAACCAGTGAGTGGAGAAATAAATATGCAATTCAGTGATATGTTAATGATGTACAAGATAAAATAATTTTGCAAAAGAAAAAAAAAATTATTTCACAGTTGGTTTTGAAATTCATTAACAGAAAGAGAGAGGAAATGTGGCGATAAAAAAAATAAATCATTCATTATCGTATGAATGATATACGAAAAGAATATTCTTTGATAATATTTCATATGATTATCACATATTGAAGAGAAAAAAAAAATAGTAATAATGTTGGAGTAATCTACAGATAACATGTTTCCATCCATTGTTCAATTATTGATAATAATTAATACACAACAGACTTAATTATGATACTGTTGATTTAATAACGGTCATAGTCATCCTCATCCATAGCGAAATCACTTCCAACGCCAGAATCTAGTACGTAAAGCGGACTACAAACAAACAATACAAAATTAATTGAAACACCTATCTTTAATATCAATTGAAGAATAATAAAAATAAATGTGAAACACAGATGTTGCTTTGTAACTTATTACAAAAGAATTATCACCTACTTTATTGCTCTGCAAGTGAAAAAAACAATTCGTTTCAATTTTTTATTGTAAAAAAAGTAATTGAATGACCACAAACATCCGTCCTCGCCAAATGGATCTGACGCTAAATCCGGATTGTAACTGTAAATAAAATTCAGGTTGTCAAATATATATGTATATATATATATATATATATTTGAATGTCAACATCAAACGATTGCGCAAATGGAAAGGCGGTGATGCGTGTATTTGAGTGTACAAAATATTATTACCACACCGAACATATATACGAAGATTTATCTCACAAGTCGTCAACCTCAATTCTTTGATTATAAAATTTTTTTTACCTGTAAATATCACACTCGCTCATTGATATTTCATCCTCCACAGCTGCCCACAACGCTGATCTCAATGTACGATAATGATCGCCAGCTGTAGCACTGAGATTGCTATCAACAGCATTCATAACCCATTGTAAACTTGGCTCTTTGCTAAATTCATGACTTTTAGCATCAGAAAAATCATAATCCGGATGAAATGCCGAATTCAATGTAGCAATCAAATAAAACAATGTTTTTCGGCTTATTGTATCGCACAATGGTCCATCCTCATCACCTGAAATACTCCTGCTGCAAATATATAAAATAAAAAATAAATTATTTACTATAATTACATAACAATTCTTTGGTTGTTTCTTATTTTATATTCTTTACATTTGTAAATTTCTAGGTCAAGGTCTCTGTATTTTTGAACGCTTATTTATAACAAATTACGTAGAATATAAATAATATAACAGTTTGTCATTTGTTAAATATGTAAACTGCTATCTTGTCATTTGGACAAGGACACCAGTGATAAATAAATAATAACCTGAAGTAACATTGTGCTGGTGATGTGCCAAGCGACGTTTGTGGCGGTGATAATGCTTGAAGGTCATGTGGATTTACTCCTTGCTCTGAATTGAATCTTTTATAAAGTTGCTTATCATTTCCAGCCATTTTACATGAATAACTTTCGATCCTTTGATACATTTAAAAAAAAATAAGAAGTATAAATTTATCGCAAGCATTCATTGATAAAATAAAATATGACAAATTGATTTAAATATGTCAATTAATCAACATATATCATATTTAATTAGATTTTATATAAACTACCTTCCAATGATTTTACTGTCGCCTGTTTTAATACACAGTGCGCTGTTTATCGCTTCGAATCTTGTACTCTCCAAGAGCTTCATCTTGCTGCTTTTATTTTTTACTTTTTTTTCTTTCACTTTATTGCAATCGTGAACTTGAAAATAATTCAAAATAAATCCAGATGAATGTCGTGAGTGAATTATTTAATAATTTTTAAATACAAGCACATCAATATTGCAACATTATTGTGTTGTTGCTGTTGATGTTGCTGTTTTTATTCTGTTGCATTGAAGAGTGCCCAACTCTTTCTTTATTATTTGCGTTTTCGTATTTGTTAACAAATTTATTATATATATTCATTCAATTCAAACGAAATGTAAATAAATTTATACGACTTCTAATACATATTGTATCTTTAACCATTTTTTTTTTATGTATGAAAATTCCTTTCCTTTTCGAGTGTACGAATTTAATCGTCGACGTAACAGAGTATTCTTCAGTGCTACACTTGCGGTACATCACAGAAATTACTGTGTATGCAAAGGGCTATAGGAATACAACTCAAACAATCAAAATATTTATAAAATTAAATTTCACGTTAGATTGTTATGATTACAACTGCTGCCACAGTGAAAAAAATGTCCACAAATGTCAAAATAAAAACGATGAATATATATATAGTATTATACCAGTATGATAGACAAGATCATATATCGTTTACTTAGCGACAGTCAACACTGACGTTACATACGCCCAGTAAAGGAAAAAAAAAATACGCAAGAATGAAAGATTCTCTCAAAAGCCGTCGACCAAACTTTCATAAGTTTTTATATATACATATATACATATATATATATAAATATATATATATATATATATATGTATATATATATACACACAGATACACTGTTTGATCTGCCTTTGTTATTTTCACTGTTTTTTTTTTTAAGTAAAGTGCGTTAATTTAATGATTGTTTATTATCACAATTTTTGATGCAATACACGTCCGCTATTGCAGAAAACAATCCATAATTACAAACATTGTCCTCACTTTATAATTCACTCACAAATTATCAAAATTCTTACTATTATAATAATAATAATAATAATAATTAGAATTATTATTATTATTTGAAAAGAAATGTATTTTATAACACACTTTGGCGGAACGTCAATTCAAATTATTTTCATTAATAGTGACGCAGTTGTATAGAAACAATCCGCACTGTTATTAATTTACCAATTCTCGTCTGAACAATGATTGTACACGATAAATATATTTATTTGTGTATGTAATCAAGTTCACTGCAGTATATATTTTGTGGAGTGTGTGATGAAAATAGCACAGACAATGCGTCCTTACTTTTGCTTTGCACTTTTCAGACCTGATCGTTTTTTTTATATATCCCCAAACGTTATTTATATGTGATATGGATGGTAGTGTATGTGTGTATATTAGGTTATCTTTGTCAATTGTATGTGAGCTAAGCGTCTTTTATCTGCGTCGTACAGTATTGCACCGTACTATACTGTAAATCTTGAATACATTCACTGCTTTCTGCGCAATTGTTCATTAATTTCGGACGATCCATACGCACGTATTGCAATGGCGTAGGTGGAAGCGATATATATTTGGGAAGAAGGGGGGGGGGGGCGACCCGAACATACCCGAAAATACTGTCTCATGGCTGGGGCTGGCACGACTAT
The DNA here is from genome assembly GCA_910591685.1 of Galerucella tenella. NCBI lineage: Eukaryota > Metazoa > Arthropoda > Insecta > Coleoptera > Chrysomelidae > Galerucella > Galerucella tenella. Next base: position 116,977 of record CAJUYH010000150.1, on the reverse strand, counting down.
CATAGCTAAATGCACTTGTATTATGTGACAATTGGTAATACGGCCTGATTACATCGTTGGTTTTTAACCTAACGTAAAAATATGTTGATGATTGTTGGGCGATTTAAGTATTAAAATATGTCGAAATGTTGGGGCAACGATTATGTCGTTACAGAACATCGAGATCTTCAGGTGAATTAATTTAATTCACATTTATATTATTTGTTTATACTGACTGCAAAGCGCTCGTTTTATTGTGGCGTCTATCAAAGTTTTGTTATTATTGTTTATGTAGTTGTGTATTTAATTGTTGATTGATTTCTTTTATTGTTTTTTTTTTATTAATGATAATTTTAGGCCAATACGATGGCGGTGGATGCGACTGGTAACTATGTCTTATTAGCGGGGTAAGAATATTTACTATATTTCACTTTTATTCAAAACAACGTACAATTGTTGGATTAATTGTATTTAATTTTTATAGACGAAGATATTTGGCAGTGAAACAATTGGATGAGGATTCCGATACGTTGAAAAAATTTCCAAGACAGAGTAAATATGAAGTTGGCTCTGCTGAATGGAATCCAACTCTATCCAATTCTCATTTATGCGCTATATCTGTGAGAAATTAAAAAAATTAACTGAATGTCCATGAAAAAAATTGTGTTGGAATGTGATAAATTGATTTTGCCTATAAATTTCATTCAATTATTCGTTATCATTTTATAGAGCAATACACGCACAGAAATTTTGAATTTTGCTGATGATGGTGGACAAGAATTGCACACAACTCACAGTTTAAGAGGTCACACACGAGTTGTTAGTGATTTAAATTGGCATCCCAAAGAGCCTGATATCATAGCAACTTGCAGTATAGATACATTCATTCACATTTGGGACCTCAGAGATCAAAGAAAACCTTCATTATCATTGTCAGCAGTCGGTGAGTCAAATACATTGAATAAAATTGACGAAAGATAATTCATATGCATAAAATAATTGCAAAACAATTTGTGTATGCTTGAATGCAGCCGGTTCATCACAAGTAAGATGGAATCCATTAACGTCTCACACATTGGCAACAGCACACGATGGCGATGTAAAAATATGGGATCAAAGAAAAGGCAACAGTCCCGTACAATATATCGCTGCGCATTTAACAAAAATTCACGGTTTAGACTGGTGTCCATTTCAACAAAATCAAATAGCTACCTCTAGTCAAGATTGTACTGTTAAAATTTTTGATATTATCAATCCACGCCGCGCGGAAAGTATTTTAACAACCAATTCACCTGTTTGGCGCGCGCGATATACGGTATTGATAGACGTTTTAATTTGTAAATTGATATAGACATTGAAGAAACGCAATGTTAATAATTCAATCTGTTTTTTGAATTGCAGCCATTTGGTGAAGCTTTGGTTACAATTGTTGTGCCGCAGCTTCGACGCGGAGAAAATAGTCTGCTCTTATGGAATATTTCGAATTTAAACGCACCCATATATACATTTGTCGGTCATACGGATGTTGTACTTGAATTCCAATGGCGCCATCAAAAATCCGAGAGCAACGATTATGAGTTAGTCACGTGGTCAAAAGATCAATGTTTGAGAATAATTAAAATTGATCCGTTTTTGAAAAAACGATGTGGTCATGATATGGACGATTCCACATCAGTTTACACACAATATTCCGAAGGTAATAATTCAAGTGAATGGCGAATGAAACTAAAAAATAATCTTATTAATCTAGAAATTCAATAAAAGATATATTTATTATATTGTTTCATTTTATTATTTTGTTGCTTTGATAGGGACATTGCGATCAGTGCAAGACATACAATTGAACGAATCGCAAAATGAAAGTGAAATAAATTGTGTTACTTCAACACTGGATGTGCCAATTGAGCCTACGGAAATAAATATAAATAGTGAAAATGGAAATGGAAAGAAAGAAGTTCCATCGCCAACACAACCAAAAACACTCCAACAGGAATTCTCATTGATAAATATGAATATTCCAAATATTGAATTGAATGCAATGGACGCAGTGGAAAGAAGCTGTACTGTTACGGCGCGCAATAAAAATTATAACGTTATATTGAAAGTTAACTTTCCGGGGAATTATCCGTATAGCGCACAACCGACATTTCAATTTTGTCCAGGTACAACAATTGATAATGCTACAATGGCACAATTATTGCGAGTATTGCAACAAACAGCACAACAAAGAGTGCGAAAAAATCGTTCGTGTTTGGAGCCATGTCTTCGATTACTTATTATAACACTGGATCATACCTGCATGACAGATGGGACCGAAAATAATCATTTGGATTATCGGATGCCGATAAATTCGGATTATTTAAATTCTGGAAATATGTGTCCTAATTATCGTGACAATTATATTCCATTTCCACGTACATCAGGCGCTAAATTTTGTAGCGCTGGTATACTTGTTTATTTTGCTAGATCGAGTTATGCAAGAAGATCGTCAGTGGTTAAACCAGACGGAACAACACCGCGTGCTTTATCGGCACTGAGTACTGCAATAAACAATGGCAGACCATTTATGAATATGTATTCGGGAAATTATGGACAATCTGCAAACACAATGTCAATAAGTTCATTCTACTCTCATGATCGTGTAATCATTTCTCCACAATTTTCTTTTTCATATCACGGAAGGAAAAATAGTTAGATCTGGCCCCACCTAATTATTCATAATTCAATGATATATCGATTAAAAATAATACTTTATCCCATGACATTTGTGTGTAAACAAATTGTTTTCAATTAAATCTGATGAGATGGAGTCAAACAAAATACAAAACTCTCCTGCTTATGTTTAAATCGATTTTGTCAGATTTAATCATTTTTTCCTGGTATTTCTAAGGTTTTTTTTTTTTTTTCATTCTTTATTGCAATAAAATAATTTATAAATATCATTCACAGAAAATATCGAGAAGAAATGTACATGGATCGAGTCGTACACAAAACCGAAATTGTTACTCAATTGTCACAGTTTATGATATGTCATTGTTGTTTTTTGTTGGTAAAGAACTCGCTGAAAAATACGTGTAAGTATTATTTATTTTTCTATTCGTTCATTTATTTCAATAAAATTATTGTATTATGTGTATATTGCAATTTAAAAATGATGTTTATTATATCTATTATTGCAGGATAAATATTACGGACATACCGGCAATGTGCCAATACAATGCAAATGTCGCGGCGTCTTTAGAACGTTCGGATTTAGTTCAATCGTGGTGTCTTGCTACACTTGTAATATCACCGCCTCTATCAAATGCATCACAAAACTCCTGTCAAACACCGGATATTATTCCACCATGGCCAGTACATCCGTTTGGACAAAATCTTATACACTCACTGTGAGCAAATAAAATAAACGAATGGGAAAATCGTTGAAAAAGTATCATCTCAAATTAACTGTGTGGACAATTGCAATAATATTTACTTTTGCTTTGCAGTATTCAACATTATGCGAATCAAACAGACACACAAATGGCGGGAATGTTAAGCTGTGCATTCAGTTATCGTTCGGAAAATCATGACAGTACCCAGGGTTATTTAATTAGTAAATCGATGAATGCCAGTGTAAGTATTACAATGAATATTGATTATGATTAGATTGTGATTGCATGCAACAAAATATAAGTCAATAATGGAGGTATGTTATTTTTGCTTTTTGTATAACAATTTCATTAACATGGAGCAATTGTACATTTTGAATTAATTCTAACATTGTTCGCTGTACAAGTACCCCGAGAACCCCTCGCGTATCTCTTATTTCATTTATTTATTTATTTATTATTTCATTGAATTACGTACGGACACCAAATGATTCTCCATCAGCACGATGTATTAAAAAACTTTTTTGTGTTAATAACTAAAATAAAATTATTCATTATTGATTATTATCTCTCTGTTATAGAAGCTTTTCACTGGGAAGAAGTGGTTGAAGGTAAGGTTGGTTCTCCGGGTTCTTTGTCAAAAATTAATATATTCAAATACAAATATATATTCGCACACAGCTTCACATAATCAACATGAGCCATTGATACACACAAACTCAATATTTCTGAATGTGTATGAATGAAGTCAACATGAATAATGCGAAAAATAAATAAAAAAGAAAAAAATCAATTGCTTTGTACTTTGCATCACGGTAGTTAATCGCATAGCCGACATTGGAACATTTAATAATATGTAAATACTATTTCAAGTAATATCAGAAGTAGGATTTCAATGGAGCATAATTGTTTATTGTTTTTTCTCCTTCGTCCTAACGAAAAACACATAAAAATTGTAATTTTATGGCTGAGCCAGTTGGTTACAAGCTTGAAAACATATTTTTTACGTGCCCGAAACTCGTGAGAAGTCAATAATTTTTTTTAAGTTTCTGCCACTGTCAACATTTTTTTTTGTTTGATAAAAGTTTTGGGTAATAAGAAACGATTAATTGCAATTTCCACACTCATAGTGATGAGACGTGAATATTATTTCATTATTACTACCTGATGAAAAGTAAAAACAAAGAAAAAATCTAATTTATCATTCTGTGAAAGATGAGGTAAACAAGTTTTATTTATTATTTATAATGGACAATTATGTTTAGCCTGGTGGATCGCCATATCACACAATTCATCCAGCTGACACGAGTTTTGAGGGATGGAATTTTCAGAATTTAAAGCAAAATCGTTCGAATTCGTGGTCAGAATCGTTGGATGATTTAAAAATGATATCAGATACAGATTGCGACAATGGACGAAATATCAGACTATTGGACGAGAAAAATACTTTACTGTACGACAGTTATAAAAAGACTTATGCTGAAGTTTTGCACAGATGGCGATTGCTCGACGGTAGAGCACAAGTTCTTAAACACGTGAGTGCAACTCATATTGACACGCACAAAGATGTTGAATTTCAAAGTGAATGTCATCTCTGTAAGAAAACTAGTAGAGGTCCACAATGTGGAAGTTGCAAACGTTTGGCTTTTCAATGTGTTATTTGTCACATTTCCGTGAGGGGTAAGTAACTATGACCAAAGAAATATTAATCCGAGCTAAAGTTATTTTTAATATGATCTTAAATCCATTGATATTTACGTTTAGGCCACAGTATTTTTTGTATTGTTTGTGGCCACGGTGGACACACCCAACATCTTGCAGCGTGGTTTACTAACGAGACTGTTTGTCCAACGGGTTGCGGCTGCTCTTGTTTGCAAGAAAGCACCAGTTTATTAAAAATGTAGTGAAATTATAAGAACAATGAAATGAATGTGTATATAAAATATATAAATTTACGTTCGAACAAAAATATATGTGGGAATAATTCTTTCGTAAAATGAAATCACAAGTGCTTTAGTTAAATTTAAAAATGATTATTATTCCATTTTTACCATGATTTTACATAATCATCTTCATAGTTAATAGTTAATTATTATCAATATCTGTAATGATCAGGTTTGAATGGACCATTGATAGATAAATCCAAGTATTTTGCTTGGTCAGGTGTCAATTTTGTTAATTTAACTCCAAGATGATCTAAATGAAGAGCCGCAACTTCCTCGTCCAACTGTGAAGTAAATGGTAAAAAATAAAAACACAGAACAATCAACAAATCAACTGTATAAAAATAAATAAAGACACTGAATAAATCTTACCTTTTTCGGTAACATATGAACATTTACAGTATATAGATTGGGTTTAGTCCACAATTCAATTTGGGCGAGTACTTGATTGGTGAAGGAATTACTCATAACAAAACTTGAATGTCCAGTGGCGCAGCCTAAATTAACAAGACGTCCCTCAGCAAGTAAAATAATATATTTGCCATTATTCAATCTGTATCTATCAACTTGCGGCTTGATATTCATTTTTTCCATTGCGTGTTTCTCCAACCATGCAACGTCAATTTCACAATCAAAGTGACCGATATTACAAACAATCGCGTCATTTGGCATCAATTCAAAATGTCTACCGACAATTATGTCTTTACATCCTGTGGTTGTAACAAAAATTTGTCCCTTTGGTGACGCTTCCTCCATCGTCGTCACTTCATAGCCCTCCATAGCTGCTTGAAGTGCATTTATCGGATCAATCTCGGTGATTATAACACGTCCGCCCAATGCACGAAGACTCTGAGCACATCCTTTGCCAACATCACCGTATCCAGCGACAACACAGACTTTTCCAGCAATCATCACGTCAGTTGCACGTTTTATTCCGTCAATTAGTGATTCACGACAGCCATAAAGATTATCAAATTTGCTCTGATGAAATGAAATCATAATCACATTGCTCAAATGTTTGATTTTGCAAAATAATAAAATGAAAAATTGCCAAAGGATTTTTGCACATAAGTAAATGATAGAAAAATGTTAGCGGGTGAATAGAGAATAAATATATAAATAAATAAATATAAAGAACCTTTGTAACAGAATCATTGACATTAATAGCTGGAACAAGGAGTTTTCCCTCTTTAACCATTTTATAAAGATTATGAACACCAGTAGTTGTTTCCTCCGAGATTCCCCGACATTCTTTCAAATACTCCGGATATTTAGTGTGAACGAGATTTGTTAAATCGCCACCATCGTCCAATATTAAATTCAATGGTTTGCCATCGTTAAATACAAGTGTTTGTTCAATACACCATAAATATTCTTCTTCTGTTTCGCCTTTCCATGCATAAACAGGCACACCTGTCTGTGCAATCGCCGCGGCCGCATGATCTTGAGTACTAAATATGTTGCAAGACGACCATTGTACCTAAAACAAAATAATGACAATAATGAACAATATCTTCAAATAGATATGTGACACAGAAAAATATGTGTAAATAAATAACTAAGTATATGCAATATTGATGGGAGTTGTGGGTCAATACATTACTGATAACCTGTACAATCATGTGATCAGGTTTTTTCGGAATATATTCTATTGACGTGGGTCTTTTTAGATACATCAATAGAATATTCCAACTATTTACATATCATCCATTGACAATGTCAATATTATTTGCATTTACCTCTGCTCCAAGTTCAACGAGTGTTTCAATAAGCACAGCGGTTTGTACAGTCATATGCAAACAACCAGCAATTTTTGCGCCTTTCAATATTTTTTCTTCACCATATTTTTTACGTAACGACATAAGACCTGGCATTTCATTTTCAGCAAGGGTTATTTCCTTTCGGCCAAATTCAGCCAGGGCAATGTCAGCTAAAAGTATAAAAAATAGTTAATAATTCAACGATGCAATTGTTTGTTATTATGTCACATACATATAATTAATGGTGTGTTCAATGTAATATTTATTACTAGAGACATAAAAGCAGAATAAAGAAAAACGAAAAACAGGGCGTGTCAATTATTTTAGAGGCATATGACGCAATTCAAAATTAGTTTATTGATGGTAGATAATGGATACAACACGTGTCTAAAAACAATGGGCGTTGTAAATATATTTTTGTTTATTGTTACGATTATATAAATGATATGGTGATAAAATCGTAGTACTATTGAACTTACCAACTTTGTACTGTGGTTTGGTAGTCATTTTGCTAATATATATCTAACGCTGATCACAATAATATATTGGAATATGTAATAAAATGTAGAATTGATAAGAATACTAGCCGGCAACTGTGAGAAAACTGCTTGGAAAGCTTCCGGTGTGATGCTTATATATATAGGCACGTGGACTGAAGAATATACTTCGGGTGTTTTCGGCAAAATTCATTCCACTCCCTGTTATTCTTCGCGCCGCATGACAACACTGTATCGTTGAAAGTAGTGCGGTGGTGTATTCTTACGCACGCGGGAATTTACAAAAGTAATATTACATATTCATGTGTAAAGATATATTTTGTAATGATAAATACACACATTTTTATAGGCTTATCAATATATCGGCAGATAAAACGTAATTTATAGTTAATTATTGGCTATTCGTTATGCGTTCTATGATGTTATAGTGGACGAATTGATCGGGTTGATATGGTTTATACTACATTTATTACTTCACTAAATTGCACAATGGTAAAAAAGCTTATAAAGATAAACGCGTGGTAACTAGTGGATATGTATGGGAGCGCCACACGTGTGTTCTACACTCTGCAGCAGTCGGAAGAGAAGAGAGCTCTCTCATCCAAACATGGTGTGTTTGATTCCGTGGATGGCGTGATAATGCATTGGAAGAGCATGCACGCCATGTAGTGAGCAATAGTGGAAGCTGCGTGTGATATGTAGGTACGTTAGTCTTGTCGGTAATTGTTTCTGTAGGTTGGAGTAACGGTAACGCCACATTCTTTTGGCAGTTTGACTGTAATCTATTGGATTATTGCATCATAGAAATACCACCGGCATCTTCAATGATGTTGCGATAAATTAATATCAAATAATCTATTATAACAGAACATCGGAAAAGAATATATAATAATTATAAATGCATTTATATTTGAAGAGGCAAATTGTCGTGTCATCTAGCGTCATATTTTACAAACTAAATGTACATTACGCGCTCGATCATTTTTCACTGCATTTATCAAATTAAAATTTCAACAAAGTAAATGACGAATATAAATCAACATACATTATCATTTCATGTATGGTATTTTAATATTCAAATATATAAATAGGTGTGAATGATTGAGTGATTGAGATTACAAGTATTGAATTATAATTGTGTAAATGTCAAAAATCATGTTTTTAAAGTGTTTTAATACATTCAGATTGTCTATTATCAAGACGATAATTCTTCTTTCTACTACGTCCATGCATAATGTCCTGAAGATTGCGCAACAATATGAAATTATTGCGAATTATTTCATCTTGACGTTCACGTTGCAATTGCAAACGTTTTGCGTCACGTATTATATGGGGTCGAGCTCGCGGAGGATTCATATCAACTGTAGATACTGCAGTTTGCACCTTAGAATTAAAACGAACAATAGAAACAAAATTACAATTTAAATTAATGAAATACAGATATCGATAACAGATTTGTATAACAATATGTGATGCAATCTGTGGCACAGGACCTTCAACTAAAATTCAATCCTAACCTTAAAAAATAGTAGTTATCATTTTGAAAATTTGTTCAATTAAATAAAATGGATCGTCCAAAGTATTTGGAGATGCTGTGGATATTTGTGTTGATTAAGTTTGAATAGAGACACAAATTTTACAGTAATACAAAAGCATCACATATATTATAGTGAATTGTTTTGTATTTAAGGCACAATAATAGTAATTACTCTTGTTCGATGACGTTCATACGCTCGTTTTTCCCAAGAAACCAAATCAATGGCACTGACTGCTCTCGGATTCGACATGACAATGCAATAAATAAAATTGGATATAATTACATCAACAACCACAATGTAATTCAATCAACAGGATTATCGTCACTATTTGTATGTTACTATTGCAGAATATACTTCATTAACTGCGCTCGGTGTATATATTAATATGATTAATTCGATATTCTCGTGGTTGAATGTAACCTTGTAGTTAATAACTGTGAGGTATCCATGGTGACTTCAAGCATAGATATATATCACTATATATATATATATATATATATATATATCCAACTAGTTCGTTCAATATTTGTATCCATGCATACATATATACACAATATTAATACCTAAGAATAGTTTTACTCCTCAAAATATTATTGTACAATTAAATATGAAATATTAAAAATATATGTTTGCACGTTTGTTTCAGATTGTAAATATGAATGGAAAAAAAGAGAAATAGTACGGGAGACATTTTTAATTATAAACTTGGAGACAAGAATGAATATTATTTTGTTCGCTAATATAAAACAGAAAAATAGAGAGAGAGAGAGAGAAGAAACTCTTCGCGCAATATCTGCACACAATTGGAAATTTAAATAAATTCAAATACCTCATATATATCAATATATATATATGGAGAAAATTTTATACTAAATATTCTGATGAAACGATGAGTAAAATGTATCTTACATTCTGGTGATAGGCTTGGGAAATCATTACATGCCAACATGTTATAGGAAATTTTACTCTTGGTATTAGTCCAAATTATTTTATGCAATTTCTCAAAGGTAATGGTATGGTAAAGAATAATTTTACCATGTAAAGTATAGTACAAGATATTCCACGGTTAATAACGACGAGTAAATATTATTATTAAGGGGGGAAAATAGGGTTAGGAGAGCGTTTTCTCAATGATTTTCATGAATTTTTTTATAGTATAAAAAATGAATATAATTCATTGAAACTTTGAGAATATTTTATACATATATTCAAGTATATACGAGGAGAAATGAAACGTTGGTTGGAATTTACTTTTATGATATGTCTCTCTTCTATATGAAGCTAAATGCTATAGAAAAAATTGAATTTTTTACAGGGGTCCAAACAAAAACATATTTTTTTTGTCATTTTTTACAAGTTTTTTTGCAAAAAAAATATATTTTAAATAATGATAATATTTACGATTTTAGGTTCATATACAGAGCAATACTATGAAGAAAGTAATTGTCAATTTTCAAAACGACTGAAAAAATAGTAGCTCGGGCCTTGAAACAGAGCTACTCACTTTAATGGCTTATAACAATAAAACGAGTCGGAATTTTCATTTAAAATTTTGCAAACATATTTTTCAATAGTTTTACTAAAAATTTATGAAATAAAACCCTATTTCCCCTCTTAAAAATAATTTTAGTTATTTCTATAATTAAATGAATTCTCTTATTATTATCACGCAGTTGAGTAAAACATATCAACTCCTGCAATATTTACAGCAGCCCATTCTAAAAATTCGTCAAAACATTTATAATATTTCACGAAATGTTGATGTGGCCCAGGCTTACTATAGAGCACAGGTTAATATTTGGTATAAAATTCTCTTCGTGGGAGTTTATTGATCGCTCCAGACCCCTTTTGGAATTCTCTGTCAAACGTTACACACCCGCCATTCATCATGAGACAAATAATTGCAAAAAATCGTACGATGCTATTGAAAAATGCAAAGTAAATAGGTACGAAATATCCGAAATTACTTGTACAAAAATAAGAAGATAAAGCAGTAATAATACAATTATTATAATTGATACTTCATTCAGTGTATAAATTGGAATTACATTTTACAAGTAATATTAAAATTGAATAGAATTTTATTGATCTTTACTGGAGAATTGACATCATAATCTGATACTCTTTAGTTGGCACGCGACGAGGTCGACGCTTATATATATATGTACATATGTATTTATGGATGAGTGTGCATACATACACACACACACATTTATAAGGAAAAGTGAACTGGCAATACTGTCACACTACGTGGCTATCATTGGTTAATGCTGTACACCAATAGAAATGCTACCAAGAACTGGTTGAGCATGAGGGGGAAAAGCAGAAATAGGAAGGGAGTCACACTAACGACATTTGCAATATAAATAACGTTATATTGAGAGCTTTTTTTATTTATATCTACGACAGATATTTTATTTTTGCTTCAGTTCAAATATAACTTTATAGATAATATAAGTACACAGTTATGTTACTTTTATGATTGGACAATAATTTGAGAGGAAATATTTGAAAAGCATTTACAGACACTCAATAATAAAAGAGAAAGTGAAAAATACATCATAAATTATTTGCAATGATTTATTGTTTTATTGTGGTGGAATTTATTGAAGAAAATTGACGCGTAAATTGAACCTTTAAACGCACCATTGGAATAAAATTTATTGAAATAACAAAAGAACAAACAATTACCAATGAAATTCATTGCACAATTATTAATTTAACAAGCGTAAATCCAATAGTTTGATAGCAATTAAACACTTCATTACTTTCACAATAAATAAAATGAAAAAAAAAAAAGAAAAAAAAAACATCAAATGATTATATACAACATGATATGACAAAGTACAGAATATTTTCCAATAGATTTATACAGAGTTGGCATTCTAAAAATTATCATTTACCCGAATATAAGTAGCAATAAAAAAAAAAATAAATAAAGAAAAAAAGGGAAATGGCCGGCGACAAGAATAAAAAGAGAAGTGAAAAAAAAAAAAAGATAAATGGATTGTATGTATCTATTTTGTATCGGGCGCAATGTGCAAAGCTGAAAAGGGTCCCGCTGATCTTAATCGTGCTCGGATTCTTTGACAATGATCCTCTTGAATGGATGAGCCACTCAAGAGGGCGAGAGATATAGATACATAACATCCATATATGTATATGTACATAGAGAGATAGATTGAAAAAAAGGGCGAGCGATAGAGAGAATGAGCAGTGGAAGAGAAATAGAAGCTCCTGCTCTCGATATTATTCCCTGGGGGGGGGGATTCACGCTGTTGATGTTCTGTCACATGTGATGTCTACACAGAGAAGTATATAAACTTTGTACCTATACATACTTGAGTCCAGCAATAGATATATATATATATATATTTGTAGAAGGGATGGAGGGAGGAATCCCCGTTTCGATCTCTTCATCGCCCCAAATATATACATTGCAAAAGGAGGCAGGATTTGGGACCATAATTCACAAATGCCATAGAAAAAAAATATATTAAAGATGGCTGCAATTACACCAGGCTAATTTTCAAGTAATTTATCAATTAACATTTATTACTAATAATAATAATATTGATCTACTGATTTGAGAGAATAAATAAAATTTTTATAAATAAATGTACACAATTAATTCATAGAAATGAATTTTAGGCAATTTATTATTTTTATATTGAGGTTGGAAAATTCTGGGTAAAATTATTTTTATAAAGAGAAATTTTTTTAGAAAAAATTCACATGTTCACTGCAGTGACTTGGGATAATTGAGTGTTGTATGTATGTTGTACTCAATATTATGTACGCGGTAGATTTTACTACCATTGATATATGCACGTCGGCACAAAATCGAATTGTATCACTTTATTCTTTTGCTGTATAGTGGCGGTGGGGAGAGTCCTTATGGGCGTTACCCGAAGGGCGGAGCGTCCCGTGTATAACCTCAAAGTGAAATAAGCCGCTGAATTTAGTCTCCACTGGGACGTCGGAACGTGTAGTTGTGGATTCTGCTATCCAATAAATCATTGATACTTCGAATATTGATGAGCAATTGATAAATACCATAAATTAAAATTAATTAATGATCTCTACGGTACCAATTTCAATAAAGTGAAAATAAGTATGGGTATTTTGAATAATACATAGAGAATGAATTGCGTTTATTATTGCATCGGGTTAACAAAAATAAAATTATTTCTATGAATTATTTGCGAATTTAATTGCGGTGTTGTGTATAGCTGAAGGCGAAAGATTCATTGTGAAAAATTGGTGAAGGAAAAACAGGTAGAGAAGGAAGAATTTAAATAGACATAAATAATTTTTGTGGAGATTTATCTTGAATTACAATCATTTCCTGATGATGATGCACGCGATGAGTGAACATGCCGGTGGTGCTGGTGGTCTTGGTGTTGGTGTTATTCCATTTGATGGTATGGGCCTGTATGAACAGCCGAGGCCAAGATTTGTTTTCAAGATGCCGCGAGTTGTGCCCGATCAAAAGGCAAAATTTGAGAGTGATGAGCTGTTTCGACGATTGAGTCGTGAGTGCGAGGTAGATAAAAATTATTGTCATTATTTTTAATTATTTTACAGTATATTTACAACAACAAATGAATATTATGTGAGAATTATAGACGGTAGATTTACAGTTATCATCGTGTAGAAGCCACTATACAGCAGAATCAACATGTCAATAAATCCACAGTAATTGTAAACAATTATTGAAACTATTAATGATAATGAGTCGCATGTTTCGTCAATTTCAAACAAAGAGAGAGAGGGAGAGAAAAAAAAAGGCGAAAATGAGTCTGTTTGTAAATAAATTTCGATTTTTGTTTGTGAAGTGATGTAAAATGGATTTGAAAGAAAATAATATTAACATCATTATTGTTATTATCTGCAATTATTGCGTGTAAATTATTTTTGTTTAGAGATGAAAATTGATATGAAAAATAAAAAGCGAAATTTCACAGGCGTAGATTCAAAATTTATATCATTTATTTTTGATGATTACTTGAAGAAATATGCGTGTATGAAATACAGTATTAACACTTGTACTTATATTTTTGTTGGATTGTTTCTCTTATTGTGTTTATGGATAGGTAAGATACACTGGATATCGTGACAGACCGTTAGAAGAACGTCAGGGACGCTTTCATAATGGCTGCCGTGAGGGTCATACAGAGATTGCATTTGCAGCAATGGGAACAAATCTTCAATTAACCTTTGGCCCAGCAGCGGGAAATTATGGCAATGAACCGAGTCAATGTGATTTTGATAAGGAACAGGGAAAAGTAAGTGAACGAATAATATTTTAATTATCAATTCAGCCATTTGTTATTTACAAATTAAACATAAATTTTTGTGTTAATCCAACAGTTTTATTTCATATGTAACAAATATCTCACATTATTATTAGGATTTTTCTGCATTAATTCAATTTGGAAAATAATAATGAGCTCATATTTACTCAATATAATATATAAGAGCAATTGATTGAAACTTTTATATTATTAAGCAAAATTTACTTCTCTTTATTTCATTGAAATTTATTTATTTATTTTTTTTATTCCGCGGTATTAAGCATGGAATATTCTGATTCCATTGATTTCACAACAATTTTGTATGATACTAATAATATTTGTCAATTGAAAATTGAAGCAAGTAAATAAATATTGCAAGAATTATTTTATAAAAAAAAATTTTTTTTTTTTTTTTTTTTTCGAAAGAAAATTAACAAAACTATGCTTTCAACAATAGTTAAATATAATTGGCGATTTATTTATTTATATTTAAAATTAAATATTGAAGCGTGTCTAATTTTTGTCAATATGCGTTTACGATCAATTAGGACAAATTTCGGATACAATAAAGTACCCTCACAAATATTGTGTAAATTTACCGGACATTGTATATAAAAGTCACTTGGGGGTGGCAACGGCAACGGACACGGATTAAATAATGTCATTTACTTTCTCATCGTGTTGTATACGAATATATATATATATATATATATATATTGCGCGAGAGTGTTTGACGTTAAAAGCCGACCATAGCGCGAAATGGCCTCAATTTAACAATAGGTAAGTCCGTGTCGTTTGGGATCATTGATGACTTCCGTTCACCCTCGACATTTCTCAATTCTCTTCTAGGTATATGTGTCGATATATTAGGACGGATTTTCACCCACGCACTGAACCCTCACTGCAGGAGGGCTTCAATATATATATATATATATACACATTTATATTTGTGCAGTTAAGTTTCTTCCAGTTCCTTCTAAAGGATGCATCTTTATGTGCCTATATAAAGATATAACAGTGTGATGACTTCAATTTTTGCCCAGCAATAAATATTTAACTGAAGAAACGTCTTGTGAAATAGAGTGAAATTTTTCGAGAGCTTCTTGGAATATTTTCCTTCGTCATAAATGTCATTGTAGGGTGACGAAAAAAAAAAAAAAAAAAAAAAAAAATTGAGAAAAAAAAAAAAAAAAAAAAAAAAAAAAAAAATTGAGAAGAAGACATGAAGAAGAAAAAAAAATAATAAGCGAATAGAATATTTTTGTTTGACGATTTTCCATAGTTTGTCATTTGTCCTGGTGCACTTTTTTTTCTTGTTTGGATCATCTTCCTTACTTTTTTTTTTTTTTTTTGGTTTAATACTTCCGGCCGATGCGGTTTTTATTTTGTTTTTTTCTTTCGGCGCATTCTGTACAGCGCAAGCTCGAAATGAGACGACGCCTTTTTTCATGTGCCATATTGCGATCAATAGAGCGACGCTGGACCGCCATTTTGCGGGTGAAGTATTCGCGAATATATTTTCACGTTTTGCTATATTGAAAATTATTGAAAAAAAAAAAAAAAAAAAAAAAAAAATGGCTAAACATTTATTATTTATTTTTATTGTCTTCGTAAAATCCAATTTTCAATGTAAAAGATAATAAAATAAATTATAATAGTTCAACTAATTTTTCAAGATTTATATTATTTATATTAAATTATGAAAGTAAAAGTTCGAACGGTAACAATATACATATATATATATATATATATATACATGTATATAATGACCTTAAAAGAACAGTAACATAACCATTTTAAGTCGTAAATTTATCGGGTCCTAGACGACACATTTAAGCGCATCCGTAATAAAATATTTAAAAGATAAAAGTTTTGTGCCTGGAGCAACGATCAGCGGCTTATGTCTGAAAAGTTTGTCTAACATTGTCGGAAAACATAAAGAGAAACTTCCAACTACACACACACACACACATATATTATATACACTGAGACACAGAATAACGAGAACGAAAAATAAATAAAAATCATGAATGAAATTATTTACATTTCTAATTCTAAAATACAGTATTTAAATATATTCAAATGATTTTCTTTACTCTTCAATTAAATATATTACGACAAAACGATTTCAATCCAATTCATAGAATGAAACACCCACGTATTTTCGAGAAATCTCTTTCATTTTTTTTCTCTTCTTTTCTTTTCCTAACCCTTTTGTCCTTGTCATTGTTTTAAACGTGGACGGGAAGATAAAAAAAAAAAAAAAGCGAACGTGAATGAGGAATCGAGACACGTGCGTCGGTATATTGAACAAGAGGCCTCGTGGCGAGTAGCGATAATTACGCGCGATCCCAGATGATAAAACGAACTAGGAACTACAATACCCTGCATATCTTTTTTTTTTCCGTTTCTACTTCCTCATTTTTTTTTTCTTTTTAAAAAAAAATTTTATCTTAAAAAAAAAATCTTATCTGTACATTTCATCGTGTCACACTTGTACACCCAATCATATTCACCTCCTTCAGTTGCACTTTGTACCAATTATATATTTCTCATCATATATATATATATATATATATTTCATATTAACTCAAAGTCGCCATTAAAATTAATATTTTTCTCAAAATTTTTCAATCAACAATATCTTCAGTACTTCACTAATTTTCATTAATTTTTAAATGCTACATAACCTCACATTTTTTTATTTGATAAAATAATTCAATTTAGTCGGAGAAAAGAAAAAAAAACGTACAAAGTTACTCAATACTTTTGCAAATATTCGTTGCATTCATAAAACACAAAGTAAAGAAATATATTTCGAAATATTGAAAATTAAATTTTAAACGTGGAATAAAATAATACATCCAATGCAAATAGGCACACACAGTTATATATATATATATATATATATATATATCTATCTTAATAGGTGGCGTTCTCGCTGACCGTATGTTACATAGTACGATGACGAATGTCCCTGGCTTTTGTCCGAACCGGACCTGGCGAAAAAAGGCACTGGGTGACGCCCACTAAAACAATGCCCCTTATACTTCTGTCCGTCTTTTACTGTGAGATAAAAAAAAATAGAATAAAACAGCCAAGCACAACGTCATAGAGACAAAAATGGATTGTGAGAGGGAGAGCGAGAGAGGTGGAGAAAGTGAGGAAAAGAAATAGAACGACGAATGTTCATTCATCCAAAGCGTTGAAAAATTCAAGTTGACATGTAGTTACACACACTCACATATATATATATATATATATATATGTAGGTTTTAATGATAACGTGCCCTAAGAATAAAATGCAATGCACCCCTTTAACGCATTTTGTATTTTTTAATTTTTTTTTTCCATCTCTTTTCTTTTTCTCTTTCGTGTACTTTTTCCCCGTGTGATGCAAATGAGCTGCCGAGTCAAAGGGTTGTGCAAAACGAGTTACAGTTTAAATATCACTGGGTATTATGTGACGGTAATGGGTCACGCCCAAATGCGCTAAAATTCTCTCTGCTTGTAATGTTTTTTTTTATATATATATATATATTTGTTTTATATATAATATCTCTTTCTCTTATTCTTCAGTTTGTTCGCTTGTTTTGTTTCTCGTCGCGTGAGAACCATCATCATTGTTACCGAGAAAAAAAAAAGATTAAAAGGGTTGTAAAGGAGTATTATTAATTGTCGTAGTGAAAAGTGAGCGTGGATATATGCTTTTGACTAATTGTCGTGTCATAACTGCAAGTTGACAGACAAATGAACCATATCGATAATAAATAAATAGCTATTATATATTAAAAGATGTAGAAATAAAACATTTAATATCATTAAATTGCGACTCAACAATAAAATAAATAGCTTTGCATTAGTTCATTATATTGCTATTTAATTTTATTGAAAATTATATTATAATAAATGTTGATAAATTTATTTTGTTTTATATTGCAATTTATATGATTACTTGGCAAATAATTTGAATGATTTCAATTAATTCGCCAAAATTTTATCATCTGTTAAATATTCAAATTTACGATATGAAAATTTTATTTTTAGGTTAAAGCTTCATTTGTGATACATTTTATGGTTTTTCCTAGAATTGCATTTGACCTGCATATTCACATATGCATTTGTGATTTATTATTGTCAATCGCAGTGTACAAATTTTATTTGTTTTTGAAGACGATTATGAAGACAATAGTCGACAAGTCACGATGACAAGATTTGTTCATGCATTATGCAACAACACTACATAACATATATATATATATATATATATATATGTGTGTATATGTGAAGGCCACCCCGTCGCTCAATTATAAATCCGAATAAACGTCCCGTGGTGGTCTCTTGCCGTGGCAACGCTCAAAATGAATACTCACAGCTGGCAATAATACAAATAGAGAAATATAAAAAAAAATATGTAACGCAATAAAATAATATATAAAGAGAGATTTTTTTTTTTCTTATTATTATTTACTATTTTTATTTTTCTTTTTTTATTTTTTTCCGTTTGCTAGCTATACGTTTAAATCGCTGGAGTATTGTTTGATATTTCTAAAACTTGCGAAATTATTTTATGGGGTCGGGGTATGTTGGTGTTGAGCTATTTAGTTGGTTTAATACAGTTTGGGTGTATGGGGCAACAGCGGAAATGGACTCGCAGAAAATAAGAGGTCGCAAATGGGATAAATATATTTATATAATTCTAGAGGTTTTGCGAAAATTCCTGGAATTTGCCTGAGCGAAAATATATATATATATTTTTTGCATCTCCCTTGTATATATTTTTGTTTGACAATTTAAAATTATATATATCTTTGTTTTTTCCTTGTTTATAATGATGAGAAATAGTATATATAAATTATTGAACAATTGGATAATGCGGATTAAGTGAAAGCTTTATTTATTCTATTTGTTGTATGATTTTCAATTTATCGTGATGTTGGAAAATGGCTGTGCCACCAAAAAATTTATAAATTCACGTGTGTTGTTGAGTTTAAACAATGGAAGAAGATGAAAATTGCATAGCAATTTATATTCCATTCGTCCTGTGGTTTAGCCACAACCACCATTTATATATATATATATATATATATATGTATATATATATTTTTTAAACGTGCTCGGTGAATATATATTCGATTGTCAAAATCGAATATTTTTCTTCCGTTATATTTATAAAAATAAAGAATTGAAAGAAGATAAAAATCAATTACACCACCACACAGGGATATTTTAATGAACGTGGCATTTTTCATGCCATCTACAATATTTCTTTTGTATTTTATTATTACTATTATTATTATTATTTCTCTTCAACCTCATCATCTTCTTTGCTCAGACATTGGCGCACGTGGATTCACTCGCTTCTCATCGTTCCGTCGGCATTATATGGTGAATCATTTTCGACGAGACGATTACCCAGATTGCATGGTATAATAGCGGCCCTGCAGCCATGAAAGAAAAAAGAAAATATATAAAAAAAAATTGCTACAACTGCACATCCCTCTTAGATATATTCAGACACTTTATTTTTTTTCTTCACTAATTGAAAATAAAAAAAAAACGGATGAATAATAATTTTTTTTTCATTGTATCTTTTAGTGAAATTGAAAAATTTATCCATTTGAATATTATATAAAAATATTTTTCGTTAGACGGATAATAAATACTAATTATATTTTTGGTTGTTTGGTTCAAAGGTTCATCTACGATCTCATTTGATAATGAATGGTGTGTGCGTGAGGTGGCGTGGTTGGATCGATCTTGAACGTCTGGATGGTGTTGGTTGTCTTGAATATGATGAGGAAGCCGCCGCACAGGAGGACGCACAATTGCGCAATCAATTGAATCGTTACAATGAACGTTTACGTCAATTTGAGGAGAAACAACGGGCATATAGAAATGCTGCAGTGCAACAGCCACACCATAATCATCATCATCTTCCTCATCATCATCATCATCATCTTGGTCATCATGGCGGTGGTGGTGTGGCAGCGCCAGCAGAGAAATTTTACTAGACACGAAGGTTCATTTTTCCAATTGAACAACTAAGAGAAAATGTTTTTTCATTTTTTCATTACTTTATTGACTATCAACTGATTTAATTTAATCTTTTGTCGTTTTAAATGCATATATATAAATATGTGTGTATATATATATATATATTTAGTTGAAATGAGTGGAAATATTTATTTCAATTGACATTTTTATTTGAATATTAAAATCGACTGCAATATAATCAATTGAATTTTTTTTATCCATAAATAATTGGATAAATTAAATTATTATTATTATTATTATTATTATTAATTTTTTTTTATTGACTCTTCATTAAGTAACATCAGCTAGATCAAAGCATTGTCACCGAGTGTATGGAAGATTATAAAAAGTTGCGAGTGATAAAATATCAGTAGAAATTTCATTGAGAATCATTTTTATTTTGCCAAAAAATAATAATAAAAATGTAGAATTTATAGTGAATTAATTTTATTGCAGTATGCTCTTCTCTAATAATCGCATTCAATCAATCAATTGATGTCCAATTTTATTCGATTGTATGGTAAATTGTGAAAGGAAAACCAAAAATAAACCGAGAGAAATAGTGAAATAAAGGACAATATGAGTAAATAATATAATCATAAACAAAATGTATTCATGGCAAAATTCATTCAAAGTCGGTTCAGGCATTCATAGTAGCCAATAAAATTATTGACGACACATTCATGCAATGTAAGAATAACTTTGTACAGCCGCACATGTAAGAAATAATATAAGAAAAAAATACAAATGAAATCGTTGAAGCGACGGCACGCACGATTTCTCATGATCATCACATTACATTATGAATCAGAAAATTTTGAGCATTAACATATATGACTCATTTAGAAAAATTTCTCTACTTCTCTCTCTCTCTCTCTCTCTCTCTCGTTTTTATTCTTATTCTTCCCACAATATACAATATAAAAATGTATTATTGTCATTTAATTTACATTATTCTACGTTGAATAAGAATTTTGTTATGTATTGTAAATATTTGTCAGAGAGTTTATGATTATAAAATAAAAAATTTCACTATCACAATATATATATTATTATAAGTGTAATTTATTATATTATATATTTAATCAATATATCCCATATACATATCAATATATTATACATAGGTATGCGATATCAATAACTCAGATAATTATTGACCAAAAAATTATTTGTCAATTTCGATTTATTAATATCTCAATGTTGCAAAATGTTCTATTAAATCATTGCCCAAATATAATATATTGTATTGTATATTAACTCAATCACTTATTACCCAAAAAAAAAGGCATATCGCTATGACAAACAAACAATTTTTCCTGTTTGTTCTCATCGTCGATAATCGAATTATTTTTTATTCTTCAGCTAATTGTAAAATACGTCAATTTTAATACTCATGATTATTTAAAATGCACCGTAACTTTTAAATAAAATTATATTAACTGTCGAGGACTGGAGAAATATTTTAAATCAACAATCCCCCCCCAACTTGTAATTGAAACTTAAAATGGATATCAAAAGCTGAGTTAATGTGAAATACTCGAAATATATAAATGCGGTTAATTAAATTTTTTCTCTGTCATTTAGTACACTGCCATTTCTTATA
Organism: Galerucella tenella; assembly: GCA_910591685.1. Lineage (NCBI taxonomy): Eukaryota > Metazoa > Arthropoda > Insecta > Coleoptera > Chrysomelidae > Galerucella > Galerucella tenella. Next base: position 94,953 of record CAJUYH010000150.1, on the reverse strand, counting down.
CGTAGTTAATACAAATTTTGAATTACATCAATCTCTATATAAAATACATCAGGTATATTCGGGGGGAGGGGGGGACTCTTCCTTTCATCATCTTTTGTTCGACATCATGTAAACTTGATACATGAGTAACTCGGCATATCTATCTCGCTAAAAATTCCACGTGTGCACTCAAAATGAAATAAAGTAAAAGGAAAAAAATAAAATAAAAAGACTTACAATATATATATATATATATATACTCACATATAAAGAAAAAGAATTGAAAGATTTTATATATGTTGTCGCAAAAGAAATCTTTTCGACTTTCAAATAGAAAAAATTCGAAAAGCCATTAATCAATCGCCATTTAACTTTTTTTTTCTTTCTCTCTTTCCTCTCTTTCTCGATTGTGTATATCATATTTATTATTGAGTTAGGCATCGTGATGCCCCGTGTGTTGTGCTGTCAAGGGGCGGGAGGGTAGTTTAGAATTCTCACTTTGTCATTTTCATTCAAAAATACATTCATATATATATATATATATATATATATTTCTGACTGAATGACTTGTGTATTATTTTCTGACGTTGAAAATATCTAAATTTTTATTTAGTATTTGACATTATGTACAAACACGATAATGTACACCAAAAAATAAAAATTATTCTTCCAGACATACACATAAAAAAAAATTTATATATATATATATATACGAAAGGTTGAATCGAGATTTTATTCTTGATGATTCAGTAGCGCGTGCGCATATTTACTCATCGCCTGAGGGGGCTGTTTTCACTAGTCGCAACACGACAGGGTGTTCAAGCGTGGAAATCCGACATTAGCATGCGCATTCGCCCTTTATATATATATGTGAATGTACCCAGATTCGATCGAATTGCGCGACCCCTTTATTGTTTCAAGCGACTCCATTGAATCAATTAAACAGGATCAGTGTGTGGGCCTGTTTATCTAAATTGATTCTCTCCCAATTCTATTTATATATATGTTGTGTAGTGAAATAACGAAATGTGGCATTTGATCAAATCCCTAATTAATTGACTAAATTACGAAAGATGTTGAAACAATAATTATGCAGGTTTATTTCCGTAAAAAAATAAGGATTTTTATAAAATCCTTAAATTGTTTCAATGAAATATCAAATAATATTGTTTGAATAGCGACAGTATTTATTTTATAAACCATATTGATTGTACACTAGGTAATGCAGCAATAATAAATGACACAAAAATTATTTATTCGGAATAAATTGATAACAGAAATAATTAAACTGATATTTTTAGAAAGAAAAAGAATATTTTCAATGGCGTTTAAAACATTTCTAGTGGATGTAATTAATAAATAATAGTATTGATTTATTTTTATGTAAACACGTCGTTGACTTGTGGCATAACATAGAACAAGTGCAATTATTCATTTGTTCATTTTGTCTTTTCATTAAAACAGTTGAGAGATTTGATGAAATCATTCATTTTTGGACACTACACAGCTGATATTGTAACATCTTTCGTAATTTAATCAATTATTTATTTCAAATGGCTGATTAGTAATCTAGAAATCTTGTTCATAAATTGATGAAATCAATATTTGTGAATATAAATTTGTATTCTCTTGAATAAACAACGGAAGATGTATGGATAATGACGGTTTGTAAGATGATAGCTTTGCAGGGAATTCTTATAAGAAGCCTTATATGTTTTGGCATGGACAACATCGACCACCAGTGAATAGAAAAAGAAACGTATGAGAGTTTGTCTTGGGGGGGGGGGGGGGGACTTCCCACGGGAGGTGCCCAGAGTTTGACCTCAAATGCGACAGTCCAATAAAGAAAAAAAAATTATTATTATTTTTAATTGTTAATTTTTTTTCGCTCTAGCTTTCGTAGCAATTAATATTTTTCACTTAGGTTTTCGCTTTTATCAGTGACTACTTCCTGTATGATATTGTAATCAGTTGACATGTATTAGTCACACATTGTAAAATATTTCGTGTTAAAATGATGAAATAGTTTCCTAGCGACTGTTATTACAATGCGATTATAATTCTGTATTAAAAGTACGAACAGCAATTTTTTTTTTTATATTAAAACGCAGTATTTTTTGTGCAATAATCGCCATGGCCATTTATATCGTTATCGTTTCGGCAACATAGCAATTTTATAATTTCATAATTGTGTGTTGAAACGAAAACATTTTAAATTTTATGATTAATTACAAAAAAAAAAAAATTATAAATCTAAACTAAAAAAATGATTTCAATTGTAATATCCTCATTAAATATATTATATATAAATATGAATACATATCAAACATTGTATTCAATCCATATATATATATATATGTATATATATATGTATATAAGTATGTATGACCCACTCAAGTTACGTATTATATATCGATAAATAATTGACGTTCGCAAATTTTTCAAGACCGCCTACGGATAAATCTCTTAATGTAGTTTCATCTATAGGTCAAAGCTCTACAAACAGGGGATAATAATGTACAGATACAAGGGGAGAAGAATACCGGAGATGGAATAAATATAAATATATAAATGTGTTACTCTGCATTCTTCCTTTCTCTCTTTTTCGGTCTTCTTCACTCAACACGTTCACATGTATCGTTTTGTATTTGTAAAAACAGTATTGTCCGTAGGGGTGACGGGTGAAAAAGTTTTTCATAGCAGTTGACTGGATCACCCGCCGTGACCCTGTTGGCACACTCGTCGCATCTGCCTTCGATTTATTTTCAAAATCATATATAATTGATGACTTTGAGTGTTTAACAACGTTCTTTGCACGCTTTTACAACTATATATATATATATATTTATATATAAAACTACGTGTTGATTTTCAAGTGTTACAAATATACCAAGTGTAACACGTGACAGTTTCGTGTTTCGAGTTGGTAGAGTGAAGAATTAAATAATTTTTTGTTGACTTTTTTATTTCTCATAAACATGTTTTATCATGTTTACTAAACATCTCGCAATAAAATTATGATAGTGAGAGTGCATTCGTGCGTGTTATATGGTCAATTCCACTGTTCACAAATGTATTTTGACAACATGCTCAATCGTGAAGTCCAACAGCATCTGTCTCTACCTTCATTTTTTTCATATCATTTTCTTTGCGCCTCTATTGCCCGCGTCACTTTGTCATCGTCTCTATATAACGTTCATCTCGATTTGTAACTCGAATACACAACTCCGTACTAATTCTCCTATCTATTAAATAAGCATTCATTATTAATCATTACCAATCATTATTAATCAAAATAACATATAAATAAAACAAAAAAAAAATTACTCACACGATAGTTCGAAGTAGCACAAATAGACATAGGTACATAACCAATAAATTATTTATCAATTTATACATAAAGTGTGATACCAACAAATAAAACAAATAAAATACAAAAAGGCATCTGTAAAAAAAAAAAAAAGGAAAAGAAAATTGCGATAAACGACAAAGTGTATTTATATATATTACAGCATGAGAATGGTCTGAAGTGCGTCGATGAACCGGTATAAAAGCATTGAGCGCGACTGCATTGAATGAAGGCGGTCATCTGTGAAACACATTTAGTCTGTTGGCACACATGACACAACGGGGCAACTATATAGATCCTTTTTCTATTCACTCTTTCTCTCCTACTATTTCACACTGTTGCTCTTGTCCCGCATAACAATATATATGTATATATCACTAGCTATCAAGTATCACATATAAATATAAAATAATAATGTACGATTCAATTCTTGATTTTTCACTCTTACGAAATCAAAACAAAAATATACGGGCAATTGTTCTCTTATATAAATAATAATAATAATAATAATGGGAATAATATAGTCAAACGTGTGGTTGCGAACAATTGCCAATAAATTCATTATAATGTAATTGAATTAAATATTCTAAAATGGAAATAACGGCAAATTAATTCGATAATTATTATTATAAATTTCTTTTTTACATTTTAAATGGCATCATACACCTGCCAAATAATAGAATCACACACACACACATATATACATATATGTACATAAATAAGAAGAGAGAATCGGGCAGCAATTAGGTTATATATGGGACCACCCACCCTTCGTTGTATTCGTCTGTGACGAGGGAGTGAATTAATAAAACGATCCCTGGCGCGTGTATAGTATGTGTTCATAAACTCTTGCACGACGAGACAACACTGCCCAGATGTGCTCTTTATAATATATATATATATATATATGTACGAATACAAATTTTTCAAGGGGCATTTTCTTTTATTTTTATTCTAAGGGTTAATGCTACGATGAAATAGCTCACGTTCCTTGTATTCATTATTGCATTCCGCAATCTCTCTCTCTCTCTCTCTCTCTCTCATCCACAATATTGATTTTGATAATTATCAAAAATAATTCTCATTTGAATATCTACGCTGAGAGAACTAAACTAAAAAGTGACCGTATAATTTTTTTTTTTTTTTCAATTCACGTCTGATTTTTCATGGATTTTAAGTAAAATAATTTCTCACTATAAGTAGAAAAATTTACTTTTGCATCGTTGAAGCTTGACAATGACAAAGTAAAATTTTACTTGTTGCCAGTATTTATTTTAGATTATGACAAGTAAAGCGTTAACTGATTTTGTCAAGTAAATTATTCACTTACTTCTTGTAAATTTTTGTTTACTGTAAGTAAAACTTTACTCGCTATATAAAAATTTTTGTACATAAATACCGATAAAAACTTTTCATCTTACTTTTTACTTTTCATCACTTAATGATAAAAAAGTATTGGTTTCGTCCGATTTGAAAACGCCAAAATAACGCATGTAATCGCATTTTTCAACAATAATAACTGAAATAACGGATAACAAAACTTGATATTAATGTTCAATGAATTGCCTCCTTGAATAATATAAAAAAAAATTTCATGTTTTTGAATGTGACGTACATGAAAAACGGGTTTTTCAGTGAGCGTATGGACGAATATTTTATTTATATAGTGGGAGTATCTTGAAAACTGCTGGACCAAACAAATTAAACATTTATAGGAAGTTAATTGTTATCGAGCTAACAATAAATTGCTATGTTAAATTTTGTTTTGACTTTCCGTTCGCCGTAAAATAACGATTATATGCGTTTTCGAATGAAATACCTAAATTTTATAGAATTTATGTGACGGAAAACATAGAAGCCACGTGATCTCAGCAGTGGCTTGATAAAAAAGTCTGAAATTTTGAACATATCATAAGAATGTTCGGGGGATCATAAGTTGCTATAGCTCATTTCGATCGGACGTTTTTATATCGTGGGAAAATGACGTTTATATCTATTGTGGAAAAAATAAAATATAAAAGTATGTACATTCCATTGTGATGACCCATCTCAACAAACCTTGCTAGAGTTTTGTACTTCCGAGTATCCCTTTTCATCGATGAAAATACCAAAACAGGCACATGACCGTTTAATTAACCCAATAATTTGATTCAAACACTTGTTTATTTCGATCGCAAATGTTTTTAAATTAACAAATTCATATTATGGTATTATTATTGAAATGATTTATATGATCAAACAAGAATAGTGATGAAAAGTACCGGGCAAGTCTACTTGCCTAAATTTTTTTTTATTTGGATTCAGAAAAAAAATTCTCTTTGTGTATAATGATGGTATATATTTGAAAGTAAAGATATGTTCGATGCACTGTGTAAACAAAAATGGGGCTGATGAATTTATCGGTAGGAATCGATTGAACCTCATTGTAAATACATTCACAGATTGTTAATTATTTTTCATTGATTATATTTTTGGATTTTTCATTATCTAAATTGAATTGTATCTAAGAATTATTTTCATATTATTAATTCAATTTATATATATTAGTTTCTATTGAATTCAATTTAATTTTAATATATTGCATATGACATTTTATATTATTATATTGAAACTGGAAAAATCACGACACTGGTCAAACACCTTGTTCATAATTGTGTTTTACTATTGGCTCCAGAAAAAAACTCTCGTTCAAACAAAATCCAAGTATTATACATGCAAAAATCATTTGACAATACCCCCTGTTTAATACTGTGACTGATTATGTTGTCACTTTTATCAAAACGTATCGAAAAATCCGACAATCAGATATAGAACATGTATATAAATAATCTGACTCTTTAAAGCTCACGCGATATGACTTTGGTGAATAAAAAAAAAAGTATACAAGGGGAATTTAATAATAAAAATAAGCATGGAGAATGAGTGAGCATATGCAAAAATGTGGCCGATTACTGATCCCTGAATCAGATATATATCTCTCTGTTTCATTCTAACTTTTGATCGTCACCCCTGGGCCTCGTTTAAATCTTCTCCCTTTCTCACCCGGTGTATTTTTATATATAAAACCTTTCGCCTAAATATATATATGTATATATATATACTTATAGAACAAAGTTGACGCGCTACGCGGACAGTGTTAATAGTTTTCGTTTAGTCCAACACGAGAGGGAACACGTGCGTATTTATCATGATTTATGGTCTTTTACTGGGTGCACTTTCTTTTACGTTTGCTTGTGTGTTCTCCATTTAAATGAGGGCGGGTGCTCAACAGAAAAAAAAATTGCATATGCACATGCTCTTCTCGTACTTTTAATTTATCGAATTTCATTGACAACATCTTGGACCAATATTTGCAACATTCTGTTTTGTTTTTTTTTTTTATTTTTTTTCTATCAATCAGTAGAATATTGTCGTTTATTCGCTTCACCTGTGCTGCTTTACTTTTTCTGTTTGAATTTGATATACATGTCTATGGCAATGAAAAATTTGTATTGTCACTGTGTCCATGGTTTTTCATGTGTATTTTTCTGTGAGAATTCATTCTTTATACATTAATTAGTTGCTCTGTAAAGAAATTTCATAAATCATTTATTCGTTTCTTTTTATGCTTTTTTATTTTTTATTTTTTTTTTTCATTTATTTGATAGAGAGAATTTTGAGCCATAGTGCAAAGTCATAGAGGAACGAATCAAACAATTATGGAGACATGTTTCAACCCTTTATATTCTGAAGTTCTCTGTGATAATGTTTCGTTTTTTTTTTTTTTTTTTTTTTTTTTCTGTTTTAGACGGGACAATAAAACAGCCACGAATGTATGATATATATAAATACCAGGTGATACTAGTGATGTGTATACGCTTTTAGACCTATGAACATTTAGAGAAGTAAATCTCCGAGTTCTCTTCCAGTCGATTGGATCAGCCGGGCGTGACTCTTCGAGGGTTGCAACTAAATATAGTGGCGACCAACCGTTTCTCTTCTTCCTAATGAACAAATATAATAGAGAAATAAGAAGAAGGAAAATCAATAATACGAAATAATAAATAATGACAATTAAAATTGTCATTAAAAGTAACAAAATTTTTTCAATAAATTATTTCCATACGATCTTTTTTACTAATAAATACTTCTGTAATTCTTGTTTATAATAAAAATAAAAAAACAGATCTTATTACAATAAAAAAGGTCGATGATTAATTATTAATTATCTTTTGTTGATATCACTTACAATTGAATTGCATTAAAAATTTTGTTATGCAAAATGTTGTGTTGAGATTTTTCAAGTTGAGATATTGTAAATTGCACTTGCGTGGACGATTAAACTATAATTTGAATAATGGATTGTCATTGGAAGGTGACGATCACAAATTAAATGATTCATTGCGATTATGTATATATCAGGGCGGATGGATTAGCATGTTACTTAATGCACCGTATCCGGCGCGGGCTTGTGTATTTCGCTCATGTAACATTTATTCAAATTTTACGCTCTTACCCCTCTCTGCAGATGCTATCGTACTCCGTTTTTTTTTTTCTTTTCACTATATACATATACATATGCATGCAACACCTCATTTTAAATCGCGTGAAATCATCAGCAGTTTTTTATTTGTTATTTTTTCATATTTTATTTTAATATTACACGAGTGCGAGAAACCTCAATTCATTTACACTACATAATGATTTATCATGACGTATTTTTCATTTTTATCCAGTAGCGATAACAAATGAATGTCTGGTATATATAAAAATGCATTTACTGCATGAAGAGTATTTTATACCAAATATTAACCTGTGCTCTATAGTAAGCCTGGGCCAC